>OX402537.1:10849456-10941210 GCA_948098885.1 Drepanosiphum platanoidis
CCGGGTGCGCCGGGCCGTCCGCGGGCTGCTGCGCACGCCGCAGAACAATTTGAAAATGTTCCTGGACGGCGCGCCGCTCGACCCGGACGGCGGCGATTACGCGCGGCCCGCGGCCCAGGCGTTCGGCGGCTCGACCGACCGGTTTTGCGCGTTCGTCGCGGCCGCTCTGCTCGACGGTTTCGCGGACGTCCGCCAGCACTCCGCTCCGGAACAGGACGACCGCACGCCGGCAGAGGAGGACCGCGGCGCGTGCGACTTTGACGCCGTCCCGTTGCCCGACGGCTGCGTGCTGCGCAAGATCCTGGCCGCGCAGAAGATGCAGACCGCCGGTTTCGCGCAAGTGTGTTCCGAGTACGACCGGAGGACGGCTGGACGGCCGGACGAGGCCGCGCAGTTCGGCCACGTCTACCGGCTGCTGCGGCAGTCGGCGCTGGACCCGGTGGACGGGTATCTGGTGGCCGCCACGGCCCGGGACTGTTCCGTGTTCGTCACGTTCTGTCGCTGCGGCGGCGGCGGCGGCGACCGACAACAGATGCACCGCGGCGGCGGCGGCGGCGACGTCGTCCTGTTCGACGACTTTTGGTATGCTGTCCGCGTCAAGGTGTCCGATCTGGACCCGAAACCGCTGTCCACCGTGGACAAACACCGGAAGCGCAACGCTCAAGTCGCGTCGGCCTGCGAACGGTATTTCGGTCGAAAGTAGAGCGGTCCGTACTGTATTCGGATGCCGCGGGGGGCCCGAGAATATGTTTAAATTTTTCATCAAATATTTTCACCGTTTAATCGTTTCCATTTTGAAAACATAAATCTATATTTTTCTAATGAAATAATAATAATAATTTTTTTTTTTTTTCTTTCGAAACATCCGTCTTTTTTTATTATTTCTTATTTCCTATCTTTCTTGGACTTGTAATGGTCGACAGGTATCTTTATTCTTCAAATCTTATTACGTTGATTTGACGACTATTTTTTTTTAGTGCCGACGAGCTACACTTGACGTTTTCCATACCTACAAATAGAGATCTTACAATATTAAGATCGAAACAACACTATCGACTAGAGGAAGACGCCGACTTTCGTCCCGATGGATTTTACCAGGTAGTAGACTGTGTGACGGTAACGGATTCGTTTTGTTTATTTGAATTCTGAACGTGATTGCATCAATTCCATCGTCACAGACTAAATTTTACATGGCTTTATTCGGTTCAAGTGTCTTTCTTACATACCAGTTTGATATCGGCACCAAAAAGCACACTTCTAGTTTCCTGCAACTATCAAGACAAGAGTACCGATCAAAAATTAAGTTTACCCATCAATCTAATGATTGTTCACGATTTAATTGCTATGAATTAAATTGATAAATCTTACTACTCAATAGATGTGAGATACCATATTTTTATGTTGCCAAATCAAATTCAACGTGTGCGATTTGATTGAACCAAAAATATAGATAATATAATTATTTTGTTTTCTAACTGTTTTCATCATTTGTATCCTAGGCATACACATCAGTGTTCAGTAGGATTTCAACTTGCTTTTTGCTAAACAATTCCGTTCTGTCCATTGAACGGAACAAAAAAAGCATAAAACATATTATTAGGGTAAACTTGTTAATTAGTAATTACTATTATGGCAAAAACAATTAAAAATTTTACGAGTATTCTTATTGTTTCACAACTGCCAATAACTCAACTGGATATTACAGAACAAAAATGATATCTAGATTAATAATTATTGTAGTAAAAATCACAATTATATTTTAACTAGCTGCTGGTAAAACCAAAAACCATAATCTGCTGTAACAAGTAACCATTAAAAATTTTTTTTTTTTTTATCGTTTTAATAAACGAATCATAATTAACTGAAAAAATTAAGTCAAAGATAAAAACATATGCGTGTATTTTATAAATATTTTATTTCGTTTTTTGTCCTTATTTTTTAAAGACTTGTATCTCTAGTGTTTAAAATAAGACATAAATGTACTATATTTTATGATACATGGCGAGCTATTGAGTTATTCATTCTCATTTTGTTCATTTTAAGATTAAAAAAAAATTAATATTCAATATTTAATAATAATGTACTATTGTTGAACAATAAATAAAGTTTGTTTTATTACTTACCTAATGATAATTGTAAATTTCTGTAATCTTCTGTACATGTATATGTCACTGAACTATTCTTAAACGGCTGGACGATTTTGATGAAAATGTTTGAGTGTTTCAGTGAATCCACGGATGGTTTAGATTCACGATTGGACTCTGTAGGTAGCGCTGCATTCGGATTCTGGGAAATTTCTATCTATATATATGTAAAAAAACATGTCCTGATTGACTAATTCATCATCGCCCAGCCAGAACTGCTGAAGCTACAAGTGTGAAATTAGGTCAGAAGTTTAGTTTTATCATAAAAAGACTGACTAAGAAAGGATTTTCCAAAATTCAACCCCGAAGGGTATGAAAAGAGATAAAACGGATTACGTTATTTCTTGGTCAGATTTTTCAGAACGGGGTAAAAATGACAAAAACATCGTAGGATTTTCTTGAATCATTTTCGACCCGATACCACTGAAGCAAAAAGTACAAAGTTTAGTCAATAATTATATTATGATGATTTAGAGACTACCTTAGAAGGGTTCTTTGGAATTTCAATATGTTTTAGAATATCAGAAATTGATGTATATAATATATATTATATACTCATATATATATAACAGAGAATTTTTCCTCAAATTAAAATTCTAGACCTAAATTTTAAAAAGCACATTTTTGGCAGGATCAATTATTTATAGGTTATATTTTATAAGTAAAGTCATATATACGTTTATATGTTAAATTATGTATGTCATATAATATAAATGTAATATATTCTAATCACAATATGAAAATTATAAATGACTGGGTATGAGTACACGTTTATTACAGATGATAATGGACAAATAATTAAATTTATAATATAAAATAACTATACGAATTTACAAAAGACGACCACTTCAGTCGGTTGTCAGACAAAAAAAGAAAATAATTGTGATAAAAACAACAATAATAATAGAAAATAATAATAATAATAATAATAATAATAATATATAAATAAACAATGCAAACAATAAAAATAATAATAATTAGCAAAAAAAAATATTACTATTATGTACCAATATTTTGTACCTATAGAACAAAAGATTTACATGACACAAATAATATTTATTATTACATAAAAATATAATAATATATTGTCTATTATATAACACGGGGTTCCATACACATTTCAGTTTATTACCTATCGATAGGTCATATTATACTATAGAGCCAATTATTGTACTGGTGTTTCAAAAAAAACTCGAAACGTTCAATAAAAAAAAAAACCAAATCGATTAACCGGTCGATTATTATATTTTCACATAGGAATAAATAAATAAATCATAGAAAAAAATAAGTGGTATAAAATAACTCGAGTTGAAAAATAATAATAAATAATCACTAATAGTTGCGTAAGTATATATTTTTTTTAATTATATTCAGTGAGAATTTAATTTCAGACAATTGGAAATGGTCTAAAAATAAAAATAAATATATTCTATATAAATAAATAATTAGGATATAAAGGATGGATCACATGTTAAGTTAAATTGTTTATACAATATAATAATAATGTAGTATATAAATATATTGTCATACATAGAACGATATAATAATAATAATAATAATAATTAATATATATATACCATTAACAAAGCTACTAGGTTAAATATAAATTAATAATATATCCACATACCCCGAATGGCTCATAATAATATGAAACCACAAGGCGAATACAATTCAATAAATATATAAATTAATTTGACTATAGTCGAACGAACGCATATTTATGGATGGCGGGGTAGGTGGAAAAAAATATTTGTTATGGTATTTGAGAGAAGAACAGATCGAGTTAAACGTTTTTCCTTTGTTAATTACACGATTTTGAATAATTAATACTCGTAAAGTACACAAATGAAATGTAATAATAAGTATCTCTTTACAATTAGCTGAAAATAAGCACGTGTGGAAGTATTTCCATCCATGGAAAAATAATAACAAAAAAAAATTTGATCTTTTTTTTTTAATTTTTTTTTTTTTGGTAGTTTTATTGAAAAAAGAAAAATAAGAAATTAACGTGGAAAAAAAAATGTTTAATATTGAAAAGATTATAATTTTGTAATAATTATTATGAATATGATCCACTATATGAAAAAACGTAATTCATAATTAGACAAATATTGCAAAAATAAAATCGATCATCAAATCATCTATACAAACAGTAATAATTCATATATCATTTAACGAATGCGGTTTTAAAATATTATTTTCTAACCAGTGATAACACTCGATTTAACTTTTTCGAGCTAATTAAGGCAACAACGTTGCACGTTATTTAAAATATATTTGTATAGTTTAAAATGGCATAATAAATAAAGTACTAGCCTAGTGACTAAAACAATACTTGTAACATAATATAGGCCTAGGTTCATTAAAAGACATATTATGTTGCACAATAACTGTATAGGATATATATATAAATATATTATATAATATATTGGCAAATTTAATTTACTATTCTATTACATATTTTATATACTTACAATTTTCTGTAAGAATTTTTTTTTTTTTTGTTATTGTTATTTATAATTAGTATTAATCGTCTTCGTTTTGAGAAATTAACATGTTTGAATGTGTTTTACTTAATGATCTTTGTGGTAACTTCTAAAACATAAGAGTAACTTATTCTTAAAGAAGAGCAATGAAACAAAACCATTGATGTTAAAATAAACATTAACAAATATTTTTTTATTACATATTCAGAAATTCAATTAATAAGGACACAGAAAAAAAGAGAGAATAAACACATAATACTGCCACTCATTTCAGTTATGAGATGTTAATAATAAAAATGACGATGATGTTTATAAAATAATATAAAAGAATCTTATTTTTAATTAAAATCCATTGTAGATAAATATATAATTTTTAAATTTTACCACTTAACATTTTTGGGGTCCTAACACACCTTATTGTTCACTACACATACAACATAAAATACATTTTAAGAAAATTAAATTAATTACAAAAAGAATTATAATAAAATAATTATACGATCTCAGACTTGGAGTACTTTAGTTTAAGGTTATTATTCGTTCATGATTCTTTTACGTGTATGTGTCGCGAGTGTGTTCGTGCGTATAAAACAATAATTTAAAACTTCATAAAAAAAATTCATATTCCAGTATGTTTTTAACATAACTAATAACTATTACCAGAATTTCAAAACTGGTCAGCCAACAGATCACAAATTTCAATAGATACTGGTTCTTTGCTAGACCTAACTGTCAAGCGATACATCTGTAAAAATAAAAAGTAATTAATAAAAATAAAAAATCACTACCCAAAAGTATACAAATTTTGATAGTTGGTACCCATAATTAGTCTATGATCACAATAATTAATCATATCAACAATAACTACTTGAAATATAAATTAGACATTCAAATATTCTAATATTTTCAGATCATTATACTCATATTTGTTAAATTTTATAGTGACTTGATATTAAAAATTAAATACACGGAAAGAGTTTAGAAAATTTAGACTATTGAATAGCATGAAAATACTTAAAAAAATAGTTAAATAAGATACAATTTGATAAAAGAATTTAGTAATATTAAAGTTATTAATAAAATCCCGAAATAATAATAACGCCATGTACTCATCTTATGGATCAATTTCCTTTTCAACAATAATTATTATCATTATACTATAACAACTAAATAATGCAATTAATATTCATTAGACTGAACATTACAAAAAATACCATTTTTTTAAATCATTGTAGATTTATAAAAACACTATTAGATTTTATGTAATTGAACATTTTTAACTGCAATATACATGAAATAAAACCAAATATGGGTTAAAGTTTAATTATTTTATTAATATTCAATTGCAGTTGGAAACTTTTGACTCAAAATTAATTTTAGTTTTGTTCATAGTAAGAATTAATTTTAAAAATATCGCAACAAGTCTTTTTTAATCTACTGGGTAGTCGTCAATAAGCTAACTAACCCTATCCAGTCAAGTAGTAGCAGTTAATAATATCACAAACTAATGAAAACATTGAGTAATTCCTTTTATAGAATTAGAAATGTTACAATAATTTTTCATCAAGATTATGTTGAGCAATGTGTCATAATTTATTTTTATTTATTTAATTTATTCAATCATTGGCATGTGTTTGTACGCATTTAAGATTTTTCAACAGAAGCTAAAAATACATACCTGAGCTTGTTTATTGGGTTCTAAACGCAACAAACATCCAATCTGTTGTGTTTTGGTATGAACAATACCGGCACAAACAAAATTATCAGGATTTGGATCGATGCCATCTAATAACTGCATACCGAATCCAGAGAGTTTTGTCCTAGTCGATACTTGATCCATTGGCTGTGATGCTTTAAATATTTTTTGTGACTTTTGAGGATCATGATTACTAAAAATGAAAATTATTAATTTAATTGAAAAATTAAATTATATTTAAAATAAATTGAGTACACGTGCAAGATAAATATCTAAAATTTAAATCAATCTCAATTACCTGCCAAGATTCTTCCAACGAGCAAAGAAAGACTCGCTATTCATTTCAGTGGGTTCAAAGAATTTATTTAAAGTCACTGGCAGCTTGACGGAAACATTTTGAGGTACACCGTTGTATACAAATGAAACATTAATAACAGGTGTATCTAAACATAAAAGCATTCGATTAATGTTAATTAATAATTTAGTTAACAAATAATCTAAAAGTACAAATTACCAGTATATTCTTCTACACACTCAATGATAGCCAGTTGTTGTATTTGAGCACCGGCTTCCAGAACAGGCTCAATAGGTTTAATTTGTATAGCCAATTTAGTGACCCAAAGATGTGGACTAGATAATACTGTGGCGAAATTCTAAAATAAAATTATTCTTAAATATTGTAGTTTTGAGAAGTTTCAAAAAACTTACCTGCAATGGTATGGTAGTTTTGTTTCCATAAAACAGACCTAGACGCCCCAAATTTCTTTTAAACTCACATTTTACACCCACTTGAATTAATTCATTTTCAAACAGTACTCCATTATTTTTACAAATAAATCTGTAAAAGAAATACATAAATTAAAAATTACATTAAACAAAAAAAACAATAGTATAATTACTTTTTAGGGTTATAATTATTTTGACTGGCATTCAAAGAATTCGAACCAGTTGAACCTCCTCCACCATACAAGTCTCCCAAAACATCAACTAATACATTGGCATTACTTGTATGTTGTGTGGAAGACGCAATCGGTGTCGACAACCCTAGCAGATCTGCCGAATTGCTATTAGTCTGTAAATTGTATATTTTTAAAATTGAAAATAAATGAGATATTACATGAATGTATATAATATACAAGAAAATGTAGATGAATTTTCCTTACACTTGCATGGTTGTTAACATGATTATTTTGATGATTCGTTGGAGAAGGTTGTGGACTACGGTTTTCTTGTGTTTCAGTTTCTGGTACGCGGCCAGGTTTCTTCTTTTTCAAGACAGCCAATATCGATGATTCACGTTCAGGGAAAGATGGCATTTCTTCTAAAACTGTAGCCTAATAATAAACACATAAATTATATGATAAAAAGTTTCAACAATTTCTCAAACAATAACGCCTAAAGTACACATTTTTAGATACCAACCAAAATATTTTCAACTGTAAAAATAATACAATTAAATTATAGATATGATTAAAAATTAAATTTTAAATTCAAAAATAAAAATTTTAAATAATTAAAAGAGTTAATTTGAAAAAAACTAAATAATTCAGAACAAGGATAATAATTTAGACTACAGAGATAATTTGATATTCCATTACTCAATAATAACATACCAAAACATCAGTGGATACAATTTTTGATAATTGTAAATATTCAGATGCTCGTTGTTGTAGTTCAGCATCGGCACTTCTTAAATTGCTATCTTGTTTAAGAATGTCTTGTATTGTGGTCTTTACTTCCGGGAACAAATTAATAAATTTGACATATGTTGACAGTAATAACGCTCGAGTCATTGGTGAACACAAATGATACTATAAACACAAACAATTTTTGTTTAATTGTATAATATAAATCAACACTTTCACCATTTTTTACCTTGGAATGTAACAATTGAAACTGGACATTTGGAGCAGATCGAGTATCGCCAGCAATCAAGTTGCCAAACTCTCCAAGTATATAGCCTCCAACTTTAACCATATTTTCGTGACAAGCAGGAGCTTGAAGAGCCTATAATTATCACGAAAGTAATAAATAATATGACACTTGTAAATGATATAAATGAAAAATAAATACCTCAAAAACAGTTTTGGCAGCATAACCTTGTACATCGTCTCTATTAATGACAATTTGAATAACGCGATACCAAACTTCTTCAGAAACATAATCTCCAGCTATCCTAATTAAATTCAGTATAACATCCACATACCATGTATAGTCAGTTGCATATTTTTCAGCTAAAATCGCTACTTTCAATACCTTAATAAAAAAAATATTCATAATAAAATAGGAAAAAAAAGTTATTTAAAAATTTTACCATTTCTTCTCTTATTGAGTAGTCAGCAGTTTCCAAATAATTCAACATTTCCTGAACTATTTCTTCAGAATTTGACTTGTCACACATAGCATACAGTAAATCAACTGCTTGCTGTCTAACGGAAACATCCTTTTCCATCTAATAAAATACAAATTAAATATAAAAACAAAATCAACTAAAATATTTGCAATACCAACTTACTTTCATAGACAATATAACAACTTCTTGGTGTTTCTTGACTGCCTCGTGTGAAAATTCAGAATTAGCCAGAAGGCACATGGACTCCAAAGCCAAGTATCTTAGATTTGTTTCTCGATTAGATAAAAACTGACCCAGCTGGTTACAAGCTCTAACAAGTAAATTTGGTTCACTGAAAAATAAATAGACAATTGGCGTATTAAATTGATAAAGAAATAATAATAATTTAATTAAAAACAATACTCTTCAATTATTGATATACCTGTCATTGTGAATAATCAGACTAATAGCTTCAAATAATACAGCATTTTTAGCATTGGAATGTTGCACTTTTTTAGATTTTGGAGCTTCTTGTGCTTTGTTCAGAATAGTCTCCAAACATTCATTTAACCTAACTCTTACGCCTGCATCTTCTGTTAAATATTATATAAACAGAAAATTAATAAGTATTCAATATTTGTAACAATATTACTTGGATTAAATTTAAATTAATTAAATTAACCTACCAGGAGTTGAATAATTTTGTAAAAGTCGAAGTAATTTAACAGATAACCACGGAGCTGGGACAAAGTAATAGGTATAATCTTGAAGATCTGTATAACTAGCAGTCACAATCTACATAAAATATAAAGAATTATTAAGACTATAACTATTATGTTGTTTACTATTTATTTACCCGGGATAGCCTTGAAACTGCAAAACTGACACATGCTTTGTATTCTTTGGGATTTCGTTTTACAAGTGCGTCAATAAGAGAAACGGCAGCTGTGACTACACCTAAGTGTGGATCATTCAACAGGTGAACAATCCTGGACGTCCATTCACTGGCGCCATTTGAATCTATGGGTATGACATCAGGGTTAGTGCGTAGTAGTCGAAGAAAACATAAAGCTGCAGACTGTTTAACAACATCCATAGTGTCACTAAATACAACAAATATACATAATAAACGGCTAGTTCAGATGCTATTTATTATTTAATAGATTAATATGTAAAATACATACCCCGAAACCAATAGTTTTGGTATGTCATAACCGAAAGCTTCAGCCATATCCCTACTACCAATGTTGGCAATACACTGCATTGCTAAATTTACATGAATTGAATTTCTAACAAAACAAAAACAAATATTTAGACAAATAGTAATCACAAAATAACAATAATTAATAGTGTACACTTACCGGGATTGCAGATCATTTTTAATACTTTGATTGATAAGTTTAATCAAATCACTATTTGTATTTACTAATACTGAAATAAACAGATAGCCCTAAAAAAAAAAAAAATTGAAAACTTAGTTGGTATATATTATGTAGGTTATCATCTAAATAATATGATTGTTCTATAAATATTTAAACCTACTAAAGGGATACAATAATCAATATAATTGAATTCAAACTTATAAGTGATTTCAAAAACATAACTTACACAACATTCTTATACCCAAATAAATGTATAATGTTATTATATAATTTCATCACAACAATATGGTGCCATGTAAATAATAAAAATAATTACATTAGGTGATAAAATATTATACTAAAGATTATTTAAAGTAATAATTTATAAATAATTAAATAATACAATAACAAAGTCAGATGAATAATTCAATTAGAGTAAGCATTTAGATAAATTGGCTTAAAATAATGCATATTAAATAATTGACAAATAAATAAAAATAAAGTATACACCTAAATACAAATCAAACAGATAAAAAACTTACTATTTGTTTTTCAGAGTATTTATTGGAAGATAACAAATTGACAGCCTCCATATGGCCAAAATCGATATCATGACCCAACAGGAATATAAACAAGAGCTTGCATACATATTTCTTTTTTTGATATCCATCTAATGTCTTGTCTCCTTTAAACTTGCTTCTAATATTTGCTAGTTCTTTATTAATTCTCTTAATTTCAGCCTCCTTACTTTTACCTACAAAAGTTATCATTCAAATAGTTAATAAAAACATATAGGTATGTGGATATATAAATTTGATGTCATTAAACAAATTATGGTAAATATTTATTATAGATATTGAATTTTAAATAACATAATGTTAGACAACAAAATAACTGTTATACATAACAGCACACTTTATCAGGAGATAAAGCAATTATCTTTAGACATGATGGTCTGTTTATGTCAAAATATTAAACATCATGTGTTTTAGTGTAAAATAAAACAAGTATGGTTAAAATATAGTGATAAAAATGTATAAATCTGTATGTTAAATAAAAATGACACAATTTATTGGGAAAATTGCAATAAAACAATTATAAAAGTTATCAAAAGATACCCGGAAACATTGAATATCAGTTTGAGAATTGAACATATTTTAAATACTATTTAATTAAGATCGAACCATATTCTAAAATAAACGTTTTAAATGAAGCAACTGTATCATATTGATTAAATATTAATTATGTATATTTTTATATACAAATAAGACTTCAAATTATTTGACAATTACAATTTATATTTTTTAATTTTATCACTATACCTACTTATTGGCAGATACAGTTGATAAAAAATAATAATAAGAATAGGTACCATGTCCTTGTTAAACATTTTAAAAGTAACAACTGTATAATATTGATTATAATTTAATTAGGTATACAAATAAAATTTCAAATAATTTAACAATTACGATTTACATTTTAATTTAATCAGTACACCAACAGCTAGACATAGTTAATATAGAAAAACAATAAGAATAGGTGCTTATTATATTTTGGGTATGAAAATTATTTTTATTATAGATATAAAAATTGAAATAGTAAATTATAATACGACATAATTGTACAATTTTTTTTTTATTCGATAATAGGTTAAATATAAAAATTAAAAAGATACAAAGACAGGTTACAGTGGACACATGAATGAAAAATTGAAAAAATATACTTACAATTTCTGATGTCTGAAATAAATACGGCCAATCCGCGCATACCATCACCTCTGACGGCCGGCATGATTACTGTCGTGAAAAAATGTATTTGACAGTAAACTCTAGACCCTGTTCGTCAAAACCTAAAGGAAATACAAAGAGGAGAAAATTAAATCAAGCAAAGGCATGATTGACGGGCAATCTGCGGTAGGGAATAGAACGGTCGGCGGTCGGCAGCACACTGAGCAACGAGACTCTCGGAAAGATTTGTCACCCAAATAGTGAGAAAACGTACACAACAATAGTGGTGACGTTTGATTTTATTGGGTTTAATGGACAGTTTCCTGTGTGTGGTCAGCGTCCGAGAGCAACCCCCCTTGTCCTGAGGGGGACACACGACGTTGCCCGGTTTCGAGGGCGACAGTTATCAGTGGGCTTCCCCGTTCGACGCCCCCACCCGGACGGGGGAGAAGGGATAGCCCGAAGTCGTTGGCCGGGGACGGGACGGCACGACCGCGCACGGGAACGGGGGGAGGACGATCCGTACCTGGTGACAGCGACGTGACGGAGTCATTCAAAGAAGGCGCAAACTCTTTGACTGTAGGACGACGGCGGACATGACGGGGTATTGACGGCGCGAACGTTTCTTTCCTTGTGCGACGCCGCCGATAGAGAAAACGACCGGACACTTATCAGTAGCGGGTCTATAGAGACGACGACGTCACGACGAACTATTTAATATATACTCGCGCGCGCGCGCGCGTAATGTGGCCCGTCGGGGGTCGAGGAGGAAGGACGGCGTTTTATTTATTATTATTTTTTATTTTTATTTTTCCGTTTCTTCTTCACCGACGGCGGCGAACGAGGACCGTCGCGGCGCGGCACGTATACACCACACAACACACACACACACACACACACACACTCACTCGCACGCACGAAAGCTCTCCTCGGGTCGGACTGAGTCGGTGAATTTTATTTCATTTTTTTTTTTTTTTTTTCTCTTCCTTATCCACCCGTTCTCCCCAATAATTCGGTTTTGACTCCTCTCCGTCGCGCACTATCGTCGTGTCTGCCCCGTCTCTGTCGCGCGCGCGCGCGCCGACACCGCCGACCGAGACGCGACCGCCGCGCGCTCTGTCGCCGGCGGCGCGACGCCGATCATCGCCGGGTTGGTCACACCGTCGGACGCGCGGCGCCCTCGCGCCGACAGAGCGAGCCACGCGTGTCCGCCTCGATAACGAAAATCGATCGTCCGGCGTGCGCGCGGGGGCCCCCCCCCCGTCCCGGGGCGAACGGGGCGTTTCCCCGTCCTCGGGACGTTCGAAAGTCGGTCGCGCGAAAGCGCCCCGGCAGCGGAAGAAGAGGAAAAATAAAACCGCCGGCGAGCGAATTTCCCCGCGATTGTGACGATCGCGTCGTTTCCCGTCGTGTTACCGTAATGTTACGTAACGCTGACATTGTGCTCGTTCTTATCAGCGGCCGCGCCGTCGTCACGGACGTCGCAATCTCGCGGCCGAATATAATCATATGGTCGGGGGCGCGGAGAGTGAGAGAGACGACGACGACGACGACGCCGATCCGCGCCGCGCCGCGCCGACGGAACGCTGTTCGGCCGGCCGCGAGCGGGCTCTGCCGGTGGTCGCGCGCCCCGGCGGTTTTACGTTCCATGAGACGCGGCCGCCGGAATGCCGCGCGCGATAATACGAGCGTCGGCGGCGGAACCTTTGGACCGAGGCCGTTCCGCGCGCACGTCATTCGGCTCGACGACGGACGCGCGCGACCGACCGCGCGCGCCGCAGCGCCGCGGCCGCCCGATCGGAGGAGAGGCCCTTCGGTCGAAGCCGTACTTTTGCAAAAGTCACGGCTGTCACGATATGTATGAAATTCGCGTGTTGTTGTTGTCGACACCGAAATTCACGTATACGTGTTTTTCGTCCAGCCCCGGACGACACACATTTGTTTTTCTCGTGAGAAACTCAAACTCTTCTCTCCGTTTCCAAAAATATTATTTGCACGTTGACTTTTCTTTTTTCCCCTTCCTCTCTTCCGGTAAAATTCGTACTCTTTGCTCTTCTAAGCTTTCTAAACTAGTTTCCGCTGCAATTACGCTAGATTACAATTGTTCGTTGGTAAATTAATTAATCTCGTACTGCATTCCGTTTTTCTAGCAATAAAACTATATTATGACTATTTTGACATTTTCTACCGCCCAATTTGAGTCCAGTAGTCCATTAGCCCGTCGGATTGCCATAAGAGTTCGAGTATACCGACCGGGACAAAAATAATTTTTAAAAACACCTTCTTTTTTATTATACTTTCATACACACACGTCAATATTATTTTACATTCGCGCCGCGGTTCGATTCCAACATTCATGCATGCATGACGGACGGCGTATCATTGTGTTTTCGTACGTTCTATATTAATTAAATCGTAATAATGCACTGTATGTGTAATAATTGTTATCAGCAAAGATAAACTGCAACCCAGAACTCTGACGCAAAATATCGCTCGTAAATTTATAATTTAAAATAAATAAATTGTATTTACTCTCGCGACCGGGACTTTCAGAGGGTCCGTCGACGAGACAACCGGGATCGAAGTTATAAACCGGCGACATGTACCGGGATGTTTAGCAACCCTACGTTTGAATAAAGTCTGGTAACGGCGGTTTGACAATCGCGCCGAGACTTTTGCCGCGTTCCACCGGACGGTGTTGACTTTACGGCTCCGTGATCGAGGGACGTGGACGGTTTTGTAATGTGACTCACCCGTCATAATAATTCCAAGATCGCGTGTCATCGTTATCGTATTATGTCGATGACGCTTTTACAGAGGTCAACTGATATAGAAACAAAAAATACGGTCCCGTTCGACGGCGTTTTCGGTAGAATTCTAGAAGCCGGCGTAACAACTATTATCCAAGTAGCCGATTAGTTTCAATGAAAAACACAAAACGATTGTCCGCATAGACGCCACTGTAAAGGTGTAAAATTTCAGGAGTAAGAGGTGATAAATCGCAGATTAGAAACCCGCAAATTATTGACTTACGACGCGTATTTTCCGCCATCTGACCGACGACGTTTGCGATCGTTTTTTATGTGTGCTGTTCGTATATAGATTTAAATTTTTAAACGAAATTCTCATTCGCATTCGCGAGGATGTACGCTAAATAATATGATTTTTGAAAAATCTACAGGATCGAGTCGCGCGTACAACTAGTGTCCGCCGTCGAGAGAGTTAAGTTTGACGGTTTTTCTCTGGAATTTAAAAACGCCCGCGCGTTATACAAGTATACGGAGAGATGTTGAATTGTCCGTAAACAGTGAACAGTTTCACTTCTGTACGCCGATCTGTTGTATAACGTATAAAGTGTAAGAATCGCGATATAATATGTGCGCACACTCATATTACACCTACGCGCGTGTACGTATTAGTCCGATACATACAGTGTGACATGACGTAGTTTATACATAATAGTGCAGTATGTGACGTTATCGTCTGAATTCAGAACAGACCGTCCGAAAGTCATTGCCTTCGTTTAATGGCAATTTTAAACTATAATTAATCAATTATTAACGATTCGTCCTACATTATTCTATGATTTACGAGCGGCATGTGTCACAGCCTCCGCGACGTCCCCCTCGTATCCTCGCGTAATAGTTACTAAATGTCTAAATTGTAATGATATTATATATGTACAACCACACCACGGTGTTTATAGAGTAAGTACCTACATAATATACAGGACTCGTAGCGTGAGTCCAGGACACGAGTACGGATCGGCGCATTCGTCTGTCATCACCGGTACACGCGCGTATTTGGGGGGTACAGGTATATACGATAATTCGATACCGTCACAATAACGATTATTTACTTTATTCGAAACGCGCGTTGATCACAAGCCAGATTCGGTATGACAATAAAATATCGAGTTATGGTAAATAATATTCATCGCGTGTCGGTTACAGCGTGTATATCGTATAAGCACGAACTTGAATACACGCGTCTGATGGATTTCGATTCGAAAATCGTCCGGAAAATAGAATATCTCAACGCTCTAATACGCCAGAACGAGTGTATTTATACACTCTATTGTTTTAACTGTAGACTCCTCGACGCGAATCCGTTGTGCAGTGCATTTTCGATCTTTCTTTCCGCCTTATACGGCAATTTAAGCGTTCTCTCGCGGATACCAACTCCGCTGTTTTCACTATTAGTGTACACACACTATCGACTATAGTATATAACGCGCGATTGATAATTATTTATATGCGAATTGGACGAATGTTTTTATACTCTATGTTGTTCAGCGCTTGTGCTTTTACGTTTACAAATACGACATGTCGATCGTCAATAATAATATGTAACTCGCCATCAGTGACACTTTATCGGCGGTCATATGAATACGATAATTTTCAACGTTTTCTTATCGAGCGTGCGTGTATATTATTATATCTCTGTACTCTGATTACACGGCGAGGTACGTGAAATAATTTTTCCGTCCAATTTGCAGTTTTCCCGCGTGCCTTTGTTTAATCATAGTCAGCGATTTTTTTTTTTTTTTTTATTCATAAAATCAAATTATAATTACTTTATTTTCCCGGCCGGTTGTCGCGGTTGTCATACGCGCCACTTCAGTCGACACGGCCACGTAACTACTGGCGGCAGGCCCGTATCCTGCAGGAAGGGGTTCCATGATGGGGTCTGGAACCTCTACAAAATTTTTAACCGCCCTATGGAATCGCTATCATCAGTAAAATTAAAATTAAACAAGCATGGACTCGATATTCAAATTCGTTATAATCGAATGATTACATTAAATTTAATTTGTATTATACAAATAATGCACCAAACGATTGGATATTGTAAAATATTTTTAGAAATTAATTTGTTATATGATTCGAAATGAAAAAAAATCATGTAATTCAATTTTTCTGAGACAGTTTCCTCGTTTTAATGTGCTAAAAGTACAAGGGGCAGACGGTATAATAACAGACAATCGAGCGGCCAACACATGAGAAACTATAGTATGATAATATATGAGAAATGTCATAAATGTATTATCATTTCTCAAATGATAATAATTATTATTCTGTGTGATTTTTTAATTATTTGTATTGATGTCTCATGAATATGATGAATAATGATTGTAGGTATATTTTTCTAACGCCATCTGTCATAAATAAATCTTCCAGACCATTGTTATTTATTGTAATCATGGTATTTTAAATCAGAATTTATTATCGTATAACGTGTACATTTCTTTGCTGTAAACGAGCATATTTAGGCAATTATTTCTTTTAGATTTTTCTTAAGTATATTGTTGAAAACGATTTAGTTTTCTGGCCCATCGTCCGTCGACCCCATATGCGTGTAGGTACCACCTACTCTCGGGTTATCGGCCCAACGTCGTGATTTTAATAAACATACATGCAATTTATTGCACAATACATTATATGCTCTAAACTGCAGTGTACGTGCACAATTGTGTACGGTCTTATCACAAATTATTGAAACTCATTCATATATCATACCAAACTGACAAACAATAAAAACCAAACAATAGCACCGTCGTATTATTATTATTATTATTTTGTACATGAAAAAAAAAACCGTATACCACTAAATGTGTGCCATCCGCTAAAGTAAAATCGCCAATTTAACATCATAGTCCATGATATACGTGTACAATGTGTACATGCCAACTAGAAATATGTATTCATTTCGACATAAATTACTGTAATAAATGTACACGAATTCTCATCATTTGGCTCATCAAAATATATTAAAATATAATAATATGTGCTGTGTGTTAAAATATATTATAAAAAAATACATTTAAATTTGGTGGACTACGTACGTGTGGTGTAATGTATTTTATCCAAGCCATGTCATGTTTTACACGTGATGCATTTGCCACTTTGCATGAAAACATTTTTGTATATTTTGCTATTTGTATTTCATGTGAAGGAATCGATGTAATAATGGTCTAGAACATTTTATGAAATTATAATTAAAATAACGAATAAATCTAATGCATTAAATGGAAAAGGATATGAATATGAAGTATATATTGTCAATAGCTATGTAAAAAAGAATAGCCTTGAATGTAAATTCGTTTGGGTTTTTTATGAATAGTTAAAAAAAGAAGAAAAATACTATGATAATTAACAATTATTTCGGAAACATTGGGAGATCAAAAGTTTCGTCCAAAAATACAAGACATTTTAATCACTGTTAAACTATGTATATACATACGTCGATGTAGCGCTTTTTCTTGAAGACGGTAATCTCTTTTTACTTTCTTTTTGTTGTATGGGTTTTATTTCAAAAACATGCTTTAAAAAAAAAAACTTGGCATTAGACATTTTTCGTCGGTATTCTACGGTGTATTTTAATTTAATTACAAATGTTTCCATTGCGAATTATATAATAGTATCCCTTTTTGGCGATATATAGCTATTCTGAACTTAATTTCTATAGGTTCAATTTATAAATTAAAATTATAAATTATGTATATTGGAATAATTTCTTTGTTCTTTATACGTCTTGTTCGGATAGTATTATCATGTTAATAAGTGAAATACAGAACAAAATATTTTAATTTCATTCCATTTCAAAACTAAGCGAAACGAATATCCTATTTTTGTCAGAATTTTAAAAAAAAAGCATATTGTATTAGCTTCGAATATAGTTCATGGTTAGATATTATATTTAAAACATAAATATTAACAAACTATTTTTTTTTTAACGTTAACTGTCATAATAATAATTGTAAGTCAAAACCAAAACTAAAACTTTATTAAAACTCATATTAAATACATATTTTATACTTTATTGATTATATTTTTTAATTTATCATCAACACTATTATACCTAGACTTGAACTTGAACTATGTAGTGTAGAATCGATAAAAATAACTTGACTTAATGCATTACATTTAAAGAGTTATAATTATATATGGTTAGATTTGAATAATTTGAATTCATAATATTAGACTTGAGAACTATCTAGTTCTAAAAGAGAGATTTGAGATGCTTATCCTCCAATATGTATGCACTTCCTTACAAATCGTTGTCATACATATTATAAATATTTCATGTGGTTATAACATACGTGTTTTAAAAGGCTAAAAATTATATAAGTAATATAGTTATGACGTTTGGCTCGTATATAATATGGTTATTCGCTCAAATCAAATATGTTACACAAATGATTAATAAACAATAAATGGGAGAGTAAGTTGGTTAGCACTTGAACAATAGATATTATTATATTACTGACATCATTAAGAAATGGGCAGGTGTAATGAAAAAATATTGAGCTGCAACGAGATTTGATTTAATTGTTTTTGATAATACGAGACATCAATATGGAAGACGACTAACGTTGACGTGGGAAACGTATAAATATGTTATGCGTAAAACTTTTATTTAAAAATTAAATATGATGACAATACAATAATACAAATGTTGGCAAGTTTACTTGCCAGTTACCATAACCTTCACGCTCGTATCCAATAAAATAAACATTTTTGTTAGGATAACATAAACATAAGTAGATTAAAAATAGTACCATTTTATATTAATAATTTTAATTTTTGTGCAACACAACAATGTATATATACGAGTATATATATAAATATATTGTAAGTGTAAAAAATATGTTTCCACTGAGACACTGACATATTTATAATATAATTCATAATATTTTGGTATTGTTTTAAACAGGCGACCCCGTGTTCATTTATTGTAAAATCTTTCGCAATCATTTAAAAAACTACAGCTACTAGCATGTACTTCTAAAATATTAACTTTTATTATTTGTTTACTTAACCTATCCACGGCAACAGGTGAAAAACTTTGATCGTGTTACGAATTTTAATTTTTATCAATAGGTACTTTCTATTAACAACAATAGAGTTTTATAAAAATTCACTATAGTTTAAGTGGATTTTAATTTTGTTTTTGGCAACTAAATATGTTATCAACAGTTACAGATGTATGAAAAATAAACGAAATGGTATGTATAATAATAATATTGATGTCATAATATTCAATCATCCAGTGTATTTTTGCTATTTCCTAGTATTAGAAGGAAATTATTCGTGGAATAAATGTATTTTATGGTCAAAATACTACTATTTTCTAAATACAAATTTTGGATTCCTTCATTAATTCGAATAAAAAAATTGACACTCAACGTTATATGAATAATGTAAAAATAATAATACTTTGAACTATACTCGAACACACATTAGGTAAAATACTAATTGAAAAGTGTGTAGCGTTAGAGCGCTCTAATACCTACCGATTACTTATGCCTATCTAAAACATTAATACAGTCTAAATGGATATAGATAAAACAAACTCGTGGTACCTATACCCATGTTCTACTAATAAAACAGAAATATGACATTGTACTGTGTGTCATAAAAATTTAATAGGTGACTTTAAACGAGTGATTTTTGGAGAACACTATAAACAAATTTGCCATCGTGAAATCGTCGATCAATCGTTGTTATACGAAATAATATGTGTCCAAGTTAAGAGAATAAGGCACTTACGTTGATGACCTACCTGTTAAGTATTTCATTTAAAAAAATAACCAAAAATTGTCTGAATTAATTGGTAGACGTAATAATATATATTTCTGATTAGATAAAATACTAATACTATACCTATATTTGTAATTTTTAATTCCAATATATATACACTAATATATATATATTCTACTGGGCATTTTAGCAATCGTTCAAAACATATATATATATATGTATTGAATAATTGTATTATTAAAGGGGAATGTAATGCACAAAAGATAAATCAAATAACTATACACTGATCTATCATGCCATCGAATAATTCACAGTAACATAATATTAATATATCTTAAATAGATAAGATTAGAAAAGAAAAAAAAATTATACTTGAATATTGTTTCATTATAAAAAGGACAAGGATGATGAATTTATCAAACATCATGCACAGATAAAAATGTATGAAATTAAACTCAAATCATTATCAATTTGTTTGCATTGAATAATAATAGGTAACACTATTTCAGCATTCACGCCTTTCATTATCCCATATAGGTACTATAATATGTGCCTACTCGAAATGTTCAATGCGACATAATCCACAGTTTACGCGATTAAATAACAAATTTATAAGTGTACGTTATAGGACGGTCGCGGTAGTTATAATATAATAATATTATTTCGACTTAAATTAAGTACCGTACCACAAATACGAAACAATATTCTTTATAAAATTATAATTAGTTACCTATGATCAGTACTGTATAGTGAAATAAAAACGGCGGTTTCACGAAACTGAAAAGCTGATTGACATTGTGTTATATATTATATACATATGTATATATATATATATATATAGTTAAAAATCGTCTAAAAGCGCAGATCGGCGGCGTCCTGAAATCAGCAAACTGAAAATAATCAACCATACATTAATTAATAAGCATTAACCAGATAAAAATTAATGATTCAGAGTAACTATTATTTTTGTATAAATTACATCATATTATTGATATATATATTATACATATATTATATCGTATAAGTTTTTCTCTTTCATAGGTCGCATGAACCTCAAAACTATATGACCTTGTCATAAAATATTTAAATCATTTTCCACGGAGGTTTGCACATTGCGGTCACACGCATACACGAATAGTATCTGTTCCGTGGCACGCGCGAATTACAATATATTCGAGATAGCACTCAATTACGCGTATAATAACGAATATAATAATATTATGTTAAAATACACAAATAATATGCCCGCGAAATGTGGAAAAATAGTTTATATGTCATAGGTTAGGTTTATATATTATTTATAAATCAATCGTTACCGTGTTTAATCGAGTAGGTAACGGACCTACCATAGTAACACCGAATTCCGCAGAAAGTTGATCGATTCGAAAACGAAAGTATCGCGCGACAAAAATCGAAATACGTCCGCGAACGACGCGCCATAGAAACATCGTCGTTCATCCGTGTCTGCGAGGTGGTGGAATAGTCGAGACTATTATGCACATTTTAAGCGTATTCGTACGCGATAGAGAAAACAAGAAAAGATTTAATTCAAAGAAAAAACCTCGACAAACGTTTGAATATTGGAACGTCAAACAAGTCGTAGACCCGGTTTTATCGGAAGAATTTGGTTTTTCGCATACACACACGCGCGCGCGCGCGTTGGTGATGAAAAATCGCACCGACGACGAAACTCTCGTCTCGGCACGCGCAACGGATTAAAAATTTCAGCTCGACCACGAGCCGTGCGCGTTTTCATTCTCTCGGTCGTTTGGGCGTGGACGGGCGTTTGAATTTGGCGGGCATTCGCCGCCGCCGCCGCCGCGACGTCGGTCCGCGGCCATTTTGATGCCGAACAGCGTTTTGCAGGCCGCAGACGGGAGTCCTCTCGTCGCTGCCGCCGCCGCCGCCGCCGCCACCGCCACCGTCGCCACCACCGCCGCCGCCGCCGCCATCGCCACCACTCTGACGACCACCGCGAACCGTGGCCCGCGTTCGCTTTTTACAGTAGTGTGTACGTTCGTCACGGTGTGTGTTTTTTTTCCTACTTTTTTTTTTTTTTTCCTCCTCGTCCGCCCGACGATCGTTAAGCCCGTTAGTTACTGGTTTCGTAACTGGCCGTGTACATAGTGTCTGAAATTTTTATCATCGGCGAACGCGTCCAGCCGCCACCGCACCACACACGCCACACTCATTCTCTCTCTCTCTCGCGTAGTGCGCGCACACACTCACACCCAGACACACGTACCACACGCTCTCGCCCGCTTTAGAATTTTTTCGTATTTTCCACGCGCACGCGAGTCCGATCGAACGTCGTCGTCGTCGTCGACACCGCCGCCGCCGCCGCCGCCGTCGTTTTCATCCCGTCGCCGCCGCCGCTGAAATATAGTCGATTTTTTTTTCGCAACTTTTCCTTTTTTTTTTTTCTAATTTTTTTCCGTCGACGCGACCGCCGAACCACCTTGTGATCCGAAAATGGTGCTCGACGAAGCTCATCCAGTTTACGGGCCGTTCTTCGGCGTCATGGGCGCGGCATCGGCCATCATATTCAGCGGTAAGCATAGTGGCGATTGTTCGCCCGAACGTATGTAATATTATATTGTCGTGAATTGACGTACGCGCGCGGCCGCGCCCGCGCCCCTCGTCGGCGGCCGGTCGCAGCCGCGGCGTTCGGGGACTTGTCGGTCGCGTTTTCGCGTACGCGACGGGCCCGTCCGCCCGTCCCGTCCCGACGGCGTTTTATCGATTTGCGCTCGAAGCGCGCGCGCCACACGTTTCTCCACAGGGACACGAAACACTCGCACCGATCCGACGTCCGCCACACCCACTCGCCGTGGTACGAGACGACGACCACGGCCCGAGACGCATCTGAACCGGACGACGAGTAACGCCGTCGAGGGATTCATCGTGTGTCCCGTCCGTCGTTTTATGTCGACCCGTAATCGTCGGGGCGAGTCTCGCAGACGAACAGTACATTCTTCCCGTTTCGCACGCACGCGTCGTGCACATACGAGTGGTTTTTTAGGCGTGGCCTGATAACCGCCGCGAGATTGTCCGTCGTTATAATCGTTGCTCGTTTCCGCCGATCGATTTCGGTTTTGTATCGGCCGCCTCGGCTTTTGCCAAAAACCCCGGAGAACCGTGTTCGAACTCGATTGCGGCGACCCATTTTTCCCCCGGTGAATGAAAACCCACCTCGTCCTTCGCCGCCCGCTGCTCTCTTTTCTGCGGTTTTTTTTTTTTGTTTTTTCTGCTCATCGTCGGTTTTGTAGTCGAGGTGTTGTTAAAACTCTGCGTTTTGTGCGCGTAAAACGGCGTGTGGGTAAAATTGTGTGAAATTTAACATTTAAAAACCGATCGGACTCCTGCGGGGGGCGTCGGTCTATGATTACTATTAATTTCCACGGATTTCGATTCTTATCACCGATTACGCAAATTACTAATTTTCCGGTACATTCAATTGTGCCTCCCCGCGGGCTTTGCTTCCCAGAAGCCCGGAAAATTTGGCCTTTTTTCACGTTTCTTATCTGTCCGGCGGCCTACGGATGCAACCTGTTCGCTTGTGCTCATGCTGGCCCACATACGGCACACACTCACACACACATGGGCGTGACCCGTGCGAGTTATTATTATTATTATTATTTTTCGAAAACCGTCATGTGTATCCAAGCAGCTCTTTTTGCTATCCAGATTTCGCCGTACGTTTCGTACGTTGATCATAGGCGTGTTGATTTATCCCTAAAAATCGAAGCGATTTCGATGCGATTGTAAAATCATGGGCGCGGTGTGTGTGAAGGTCATTTACTTGATTTTGAATTCGTGCAGACTCCCACTGATCGGGTATTTTCAATGTTGGTTTTCCAATTTTCCACTTTCTCAGATTCGTTTAAATGTTTTATAACGTTCTATTTCCGTATTTTTATAAAAAAAAAAATAAAATACAAATACCACTTGATTGGTGGCCGTAGGTGGTTTTCTTATCTTCCATTTGTTCATAATATAATGAATCTTTTCCTTTCTTATTTTGGAAAACTATTAAGTGTATGACATTTAAAATCCTCAAGTAATGGGATAACGATTCAAATTTAATCTCTTGGAACCAATTGTGTTTCGTTCTCTGGCGTTTTTATTTAACTTTGGGTATTAGTAATTTTGATCAGCCGCACCCTTTTTTTACACTTTGACAATTTTAAAACTATTCTCTGCTTGATTAAGTAATACTTTAATAATACTAGTATAAAATGTCAATTTGATCAATAGATTTTACTTTTAAAATATGAAAAATGTATTGTCGTGTTTTAAGATGTAACTTAACCTTATTGTATATAACACATGGCTATAAGTATGGGTGTTACCACTTAAGTCGTTAAATCACATTAGTTGCTGTTTAAAATCTCATTTACATTGATGGTTATGCAAATCAGTATATAACATTCCTTCTGTAATAACTAATAAGTAATTTGTGCCTTACTAATTAGACAGTTTACAATATTTAGCCATCAATTACAAATTGCTACAATTTTTAAATTTGACTATTTATATTACTTCTTACATAAATACATTGAAACAGATCAAACACTTGAAATGACAATTTTATGAACTAACTATTGAAATGGGTGTACACAATCGTCGTTTTACATGCTTAACCTAATTAATTAAACTGATAATTATCGTTAACAATTGTTGAGTGTTTCATTAAATGAACATTTCATGTCATATATTCATATGTGCAAATAAAGACCAATAAAAAATTCAGGAGTGTAACAAATAAGAATATGTTTTAGTGACCGATGAAAAATAAGTTATTAAATCCAATCAATGAATTTGAAGTTAAATGCATATTAGGAATCATTATTATTATTTTTTTTTAAACTCAAATATGCAACTGAATTTATTTGTTGAAATAGGTTATTAAATCAGTAAAAACAAGTGCGTTTTTAAATTTTAAATATGTTTTTACTACCTATAGGTAGGTATGTCTAAGTAAACAGTGAATAATATTTCAGTATTAGAATGGTAAAATTAAAAGATTTTAAATTCTTTGTTATCCGACATTTTTTTTGATTATGAAATAATCATACTTTATAAAATCTCTTATCTCGCCACTCTCTAGTCTATCCAAGGTTTATCTATGTGTTAGTACAGTTATATTTTATTTAATAATATATCGTAAGATTACAAAGTACCTGATGTTATTTTACTTTTTTCCGTTGTTATTAATTGGATTTTTTTTCTAGCTCTTGGCGCTGCTTATGGTACAGCAAAATCAGGAACTGGTATTGCTGCCATGTCAGTAATGAGGCCAGAACTTATTATGAAATCCATCATCCCCGTTGTCATGGCTGGTATTATTGCTATTTATGGTCTGGTAGTAGCTGTCCTAATAGCAGGTGCTCTAGAAGAGCCAGACAAATATTCCTTGTTCAAGTGAGTCTAAAAATATATGTATAAGTACTATGTCTAATTAAAACAAACATGTATCCAATATTAGAATAATAACCATTTTTTATTTCTCTTATAGGGGATTCATTCATCTTGGTGCTGGCCTCTCAGTAGGTTTCAGTGGTTTAGCTGCCGGTTTCGCTATTGGTATTGTCGGCGACGCTGGTGTCAGAGGCACAGCCCAGCAGCCTAGATTATTCGTAGGAATGATCTTGATCCTAATTTTCGCAGAAGTATTGGGATTGTATGGACTGATTGTTGCAATTTACCTATACACTAAATAAACAATTTGCCCCTTGAATAAATTTAAAAAGAAAACAAATTTTTTTTTGTTACAAAAAAATAAACAAACCGTGAACACCCATTTGACGCCCAGTTGTCGTCAATACAAACAATATACTACCATATTATAAACATTTTAGTTGAAAGGAAACCAAATTTTTGTATCCTTGCGCCACTCACCTGAATGTAGTTACGTGTATTCTTCCTTCCCCGCTTTCAAAACCGTTTTTCCATTCACGTAGCAAAATAAGTAATAATATTAAAACTATTTTAAATACATATATTTAAATTAAATAAAATGATGGCCATTTTCATGTATCAAACGTTATATTTTGTTTTTTATTATTATTATTAACTTTTTTTATGTTTCAATGAGTTTTTATTATTAAATATTGTTCCCTTCTCACTTTTAAATGTTACTTAACTGCGAGGGCACTACCCTCAAATATTAAGTACTCTATGCGATGTGATGCAATCTAAACTTAGGCGAGTGTGCGATTGTTCTCCATCTTATCGAGTAACGTACACTAATAATAATAATAATAATAATAATAATAATATAATACTAAAATAAATTATTGATATTGCTACTACAGTTCAGCACAAATTTTGTAGTTATACAACTCGACAAAAACAATAGTTAAAGTATGTTATTAATGTTGTTTTTTTTCATACTTTTTTTTTACAATTATTGTAAAATAAAAGTTGGCTTACATGGTTACTGGTTAGTTTAAATTGTATAATAGAACATAATTTGAAAGTACATACATTTACAAAAAAAAAAAAAAAACTATTAGCGTTTTTAATTAATATTTTAAGTGAGCGTACAGATAAGACGTGTTTAAACATTCCAATGTATTTGTAATTTAATCGTATTCTGATGGAAGTATATTAATATTACTTAGATATTATATATATTATATATGAAAATCTGCCATTAAATTTGTTTATTAGTTCAAAAGTTATTATTAACACTCCTGTCGATAATATATATTTGTTTATTTTTCCATTCATATCAATCGCGTGTTTATTGTTTCTCATCATTATCAAATTATTCGTAACTATTATATAACTGTTCAAAAATAAAACCCACTATTTATTTTATTATAGTTACTTGTGTATAAATTATGTGGTTAACATTTGTTTTATTTTAATTTTATTTTTAATATATATATATATTTTTTTTTTTTTGGTTATTTAGTAGACACTTAATGCAGTAAACTCAATTTTTTCCATTGTTTTTAGTCGTTTTTAAAAAAAAATAAAATAAGTCTGTAATATATTATTACTTAGACTTGAAGGAAATTCTAAGGGAGTTAATTAAACCTATCTAATTTTCTATTCCTAATTTCCTAGGAATTTCAATTATATAGTAATAAAACAAAATTGTTGTTAATCATTGCGTTTTTTTTTTCTTTCTTCTGTTAATTGAATACTTAACCCCGACATATTATACTATGTGTTTGCAAGTGTCTGGCGAGTGTGTTGTCATTTCTGTGAACAACACTGCTAGTCAATTCCACGAGGTCGATTGATCAAATTTAATTTTATATATCGACGTCGACCGAGAGTTTTCTCCTTTTTTATAACAGTACACTGTAGTCGAAAACACTCGGCTCGTAATACATGGGCGTTATCAAAAAAGAATTTTAAAACTGTCGAAACACTGTTTTGTTGTGACTGTCGGACACACAATGTAATGACGAGTAATCATTAAGAAATTCTTAAAATATCTGGATCTTGCGTTCAGTCTCCATAGGAGTTGGCTTGAGATATAGTTATCATTGTTAACTGCAATAGAGGGCATTCAAAATTGTTTCGATAGCAGGAAAAACATTTTTAATAGTTAACGTTCGAGTTGGTGAAATCGGTCTGCCGAACAGAACTTCCCTTTACACACCTACTTGTGGTTTTTTTTTTGTTTTAAGACTTCACAATCGAAACGATTGTACCTCTCTTTTTCGTTGCTTGTGACAAAATATAAAATTTTGAATTTTACTTTGTACAAATATGAAACATAATTTATTTTTGAAGAAGAAGAAAATATCGCGCGTTTGTTGAATACATGCCAAGTCGTTTGAACGTGACAATTGAAACTGACTGAAGACATTTATCGCAATATCTTATTCGTGACCTCAACATTCAACGGTTGCGATAGGGAGGGGAGACTAACAGCACAAATAATCTCCGCACAGCTGCCGCCTCCTGCCTATCGAATAGATTCTATTGACGGTTGGTCGCTATCCTGATGATTTTATTAAAATTTTTCATTCGTAGGGTTGGTGTTATTATTTGAATAATATCTGCTTGTGGTATTCTAGTTAGAAAGTAAACTTCAGTGGATAAATTCTCTCCTGTGTATGCATTTATAGACATGTTAATATACAATCTAGTGTTTGTTAGGAAAACAAAATGATTTATACAGTAAAACGTATAACAACATTGACTATAGAATAGGCAATAATCGATAATCAATTATAATACAGATTTGTATTATGGAAATGTTTTGAACTATTTCAATTCGTCGTTTGTCAATACTCTCGAGTAGTTGTTAAAACTTATTTCAAAATATATAGGAGTACATTGTAGAATAATTAATCAGATTAAATGATGTTTGTAAAAGTATTTTAAAATTTGGAAAAGTCAAATAAATACACTTACTACCTATAGGCGCTTTAAATCATTCACTTGTCAACATTTTTCTCAATTTTAACGTACAAAGATTTTATTCAGTGTTTCTATTCAACGAATAGTGGTTTGTATTTTTTTAAATATAATTTTAGCAGATATATATGTTTTGAAATTTTCCAATTTGGTTTTCGATCATTACAAACTATTGTTTTCCCTGTAACATGGGTACATACAGAATTATTTACAACTTTCATATTTAATATTATCCGAGTCATTTTTTAAACATCTAAAAATATAAATATTTATAATTAAAATAAACTACCTACCTATTTATATAATTTTTTATAAAACTATATATAAGATTTGCTGTGAGTTAGAACATATTTCTGCCCACATCAATGAAGACTGATCCTTTAGTCAACTAAGTTATACATTTTGATTCATTATACTATAAATTACAAGGATGATAGTTCAAATGCAAAAATGTATAACACTCACCAATTTTCCCATAATTTATATGTACTATTTTCTTTTGAATGGGCAACTAAACGTTAACAATATTACTATGGTACTCGTTAAAATATGATAATTATTCATGTTTATACAGTGATTTTTAAGAACCCCTGAAAACACACGTATATTTTCTACTACCTGTTGACATGTGGTACGTTTTGTATACAATAAGCTTTTTTTCGGGACGGAACTCTGGCTGTTTAATGCGAAAAACGGTAGAATTTTAATAAATTTGTATGTAACAAACGTTACGCTAAAAAAACTTACATTTTTTTTCCCGGTAGTTAGGTAGGAGGTATCTGTGTATATTATATTTATTCTCAGACAATGTGTATGAGAAAAAAAAATTCATTTTAACGATTTTAATTGTATTTCAGTTACTAAATCAACAATAGTGTCCATTAGGCTCTTACCATAATGTATACATATAACAGGTAACATATTATTTAATGTACTCATACTAACCATGTATATTATATAAGTATCTGTGCAACCGATGTAGCTGTATAGCTGGCGCCTACCTATATAATCTTTTGAAGAGCAAATAAGTTTAAAATCAAATTAATAAATACCTCTACTCGATTAATGATAACTTGATTTCATCATGAAAATCTCCTGTTGAATGTATATTATAATATATATCCAGGCCATTTATTACCTGCGCGTTATTGATTAGCTCGATTCAACCATGATGGTAATGTTTATGATCTAAATTTCAAATATTTGAAGTCTCGAAATATCTGTAGAAACTGAATGACGATTATATAGTACAGAATTGATAAAATCAATCAATTAATATATTATTTAAATATATCAAATGTTAAAACATGAATAAATATACCTACTTTATGAGTATATTATATTTTGTTTGTATTGTACTTTGGCGTTCTCTCTAGAAATAATCAATTGAAGGTATATTTTGTATATTTATTTACATTTTAATTGTAATAATTATTTTATTTTACATGACACGTGAAACCATATATAATATCAAATATAGTATACATATACCGAATCATATTGCCCTCCCCTCAGCAAAGAATCAAATCCACCCATGATATATATAATAAGAGTGTATGTGTATAATATATGGAAATAATAATTTTGTTTTTAAAAACGCATACCAAGTATGTGAATTTGGGAAAAATACACATCAATGGAGATTCTTTCGCTCAAATTTAGAAGACCAGAGTCCTATATAGCTATGAAGGTGGACATGGATTAAAATCGAATTAATTCAAATCATTAAATTAATAATTAAATATTCTCGAGGTACATGTATGCACCAGTAACTACTCGTCGTGGAAGAATTTTTTACTATTGCCATTGTGTATAGAAAAAAAAATTAAATGTATATATATAGTAAATATATAGTCACCGTAAGTTGACTAATAAGTTTCGAGACAATTTTTAAACGCCGGATGTTTTCGCGTGTCTATTGGGGGCCATGTATTGTGATATTATATACATACCTGTGTATAATAGATACAAGCTCGAACGGGGGTAATTAGTATAACATTATATTTTGTTGTTGTATTTTAATTTCGCCTCAAGGTCTACAAATCTTATACTTATAATTATTATTATTTCGATAATAAGGACGGAGTAACCAAGTATTATGCAATCTGATATTTGATCGTACCTACTTATACATGAGTGTTGCACGTCAGAGTGTATTTACAATCATCGAAAACTGCTTTTCCTCTTACACTGCAATACGTCTATACCCAGTACCTACGCTCACTGTTTACACATGAATATTTTTATAAATGTATGCATATTTTATGTAAATTAAGGTTATTTATTTTATAAAACGCATTAAAACATGTATCCGTAGGCACGATTATTTAAAACTTATAATAATCTATAATGTGTATCTACATTACCCAGAGTTTTTCAATGGAGACCCAATCGTTTTTTGACATTTTGCCTGCTTGATACTAAAATAAACAGGTGAATATCACATTCGGAAAAGTAATTTAAATAAGAAAGGTAATATAAAAAAAAAACATTAAGTCACCATGAGTTCCGATTTCTAAGTGCTCTATTTTGACCATCTTAAAATCTGTATAAATTTGAAATCATAATGATTATGAATCATCAATTAAGCGGGTAGTTTTGATACATTTTTTTAGGATTACCTTGATATAAGTATGAAAATTATTAATAAGTAATAACGCAAGTTATAAATGCTTTAAAATAAATTTTTTACTTTCTTCTAAAATACTAGTCCTATAATTTTTCAACCCCAATAAATATTTATCCAAACCGTCTATTTTCCTGACATACTTCCAATCTTTTCTTTTTTTTGTTTAAGTATTTTGACATTGTTTGGAGTACATTAAAATTTTACATATTTGGTATTGACTGTAGAGAAAACATTGGTCCATGCACACACCTACAAATATACTGTTTAATTAGTAAATACAATATAATACGTATATATAAATATAGTTTAAACACAACAGTATTTATAACAAGTTTTGGCTTAGAAAAATAACACACCGATGTAAAAATTATACCGAAAATATAACTGCTTTAATAAAACATAAGTATTTACTTTGATTTTAAATATAACCATGTAATGTAATAACATGGGACGGCATTCCAATGTATTAAAAATCATAGCTATCTTACATATTCCAAAATACAACCTCAAAGTTGATAATTTAATTCTGTGTATATGAAAATTACAAATTGAATCGAGATAACCTTTTTTAAATTTTTTATTCACATTAATAAATTAATACTAAGTACATGTAATTTAAAAATAAAATACACGATGTTATAGAACTTTTAAGTTATACATTCAGAAAAAGGAATTTAAAAAATGATATATATATATACATACAATTCTAATTATAAAATTGTCGACAGCAGCATTTTGTCAAAGTGTTTTCAGTACATTTCATGTATATGTATATAGTTGGATAATGTTTATCGAGCATTAAAAACTACCACTGAAAATTCAAAGTTAAGGGAAATCGAACAACATTTTTATAAACATATATTTAATAAATACAAATATGAGCAAAATGGTTTATCTAAAGCAGGGTAATTTGATTTTAGTAAATAATATTAAAATAATTAACTTTAAAATAACTAATAGTTCCTTAAAATTCTGTTTTTCAATATTTATAAATCTCTCAATAAATATTTTAATTAATTAAGCCAAGTTATAATAAATAATACATAAATATATGCTAGTTTTTAGTTGAAATTCAATAAGTAGTATTATAATTTTAATGTATTTTATATTAATCTGATGTACATAGAGACATCTTTTCAAAAAATAAATGAGAGATAATACTACTATAGTCTATCCCACGAAAGAAAGGTATACTGAGCTTACAAACTTCTGCTGGGGCCGTTAATCCGATTACCAGCACACGATTCGCCACAGATAACGAAATTGTCACTCGCATGTGGTAGGGGAATTAGACAAAGTACGGTGGGGTATGTGCAAGACGGTCAAACTTTGTACCTTTCTTTTGTGGGATAGACTACAGTATACTATTAATAAGAGTACTTAATAACTTGGGAATAACTTGGTGGACAGAAATGTAATTTTATAACTAACATTTCAACGAGTAGAAAGTTCTAAAATGCAATTGGAATGAATAAAAATGTACCCAATGACTAGATTAAGACACTTATCGTGTACAAATTTAAGGTAAGAGAACATTTATTGTGTTAAATAACAATAAGCTAATGCATATTGTCATAAGTGTGAAAATGTAATAAATACTATGTCTACATAGGTGGCTTTTGTTAAATCAAAATTGGCTCTAGTACCCGTGGAATTTCAGATTGATTTTGTAATCTCATTTGATCGCATTCATATTATTAAACATAAAATATACCGAGATATTATGAATTTAAAAAGGATACATCTTTTTGTCCGTTTTTTGTACATGATCCGATAACCACACTCTCTGCATCGGATGGGATCTTTAGGTTTCATTTCGTTCTCTGCTTGGCAAGCTATCGTTTTTTTCGAACACGAGTGAAAAACAAAAACAAATCAAGACATCAATTAACCACTGTTGAAACGGTGCTACATTGTAGGTAATACTTTACCTCCACATATGTAAATAAGCGCTTTTTTGGGAGCGTCGTCTTGGTTTTCGCTTTCGTTGATCATTTCAAACACGCCTAGAGTTCAATCGATACTTACCGCAAGAAAAAAATAAAAATTAAACGAATAAAAATTGATCTTACGGCCAACGAATAGTAGCGAACTGACGACCGACCGACCGACTCGTTTTTCTCGTTTAATCGTTTGCCGCACGAGGCACTCCGATAGATTCTATCGTGGTTTGCCGCGATATCACTGTTATTATCACGTGCGGTCAAACAACTTGTATTTATTTATTTTATTTATTTTCGTAATAAAAAGCCATGGAATCCATAATATTATAATAGAGTATTTCATGACTCTATGCGCGGAATGTGTATAAAATACATATTTTATAATCACCTTGGACGAACGGCGCCGGAGGCGCTCGGCAACGGTTGCGGTGTTCGCCGTAACCAAAAACCGTTGGGAAAATTAACCGTCCCGGGCTTCCGGCCGCCATAGACCGTGGAGACTGCAGAGGGTGGTGGTCATCGTCCGTTGCCGTTTGAACGTTTTTTAAATTGCGTCGTTTCGTTTTCCATTTCTGTTGCCCGCCGACAAACCGGTTGCCGCCGATGTGAGCTACATTCGTGTCCGAGAGTATTGCGAAAGGAAAAAAACGTTCGGAAAGATGTCGACCAGTATGTTCGCTTCGCCGATAACGAAAGACGAGTGAGTAAAACATTATTTTCTAAAATAACCGACGTGTGCGTTTTTTTTTCCCCCCTCGTTCCGTCTGACGCTTTGCGTCGTTTTCGTATGCAAACGTCGTCCGAGCGCCGAATACGTGTTCCTTTTCGTTTGGGAAAATCGACTATTCGTCGGTCGACAACAGGTGCGCGCCCGTGTACGTTTTCGCGACAATTTTCACAATGTACTTGTTTCTACGCTATAATATGTACTACTGTAAAATGGCGTCCGTTTCGGAGCCGACTTGAAGCTCTCCCCCTGGATGCGCTCGCGCGTATTTTCGAGTGAATCCTGAACAATCGTTCGGCTCCAAGAACTGTGTTTTCGTCTCGTTCCTCGTATCGTTGTCTAATGTCCTGCCGTAATGCCTTGGCGTTTAGATGTATCGGCAGCACGTAAACGTCTTTTTACATCGTCGTGGGATGATATCGACCGGATTATCACGTCGCCGTATGTCAATCAAATCATTATTTATTGTATTTAACAACCGCTTGGTATTTGCAAAGATGAGGTTCAATCTTTTATGTGGTATAGATACAACTGTCCTACGTCATAAATGATGCCAAACGATGTGTAAATCACTTGGTACTCTTGATGTAATTAAATTCAACTCAACATTATGCCTTAACTAGTAAATTATTGCTGCTTACAATAATATTTCAAAACAAGATTATATGATATATTTTTGTTTTTACCAATCGTTAATTGCATATGAGCATGATGCTCACTCAATTACAATTTTAACAACTATGAGTTTTATTTTAAAATTTCAACTACCAATCTATACCATACCTTAACATATTTGGGAATTGTTTAGAAAAGAATAATCAAAAATTATTCATAACAAAATTCACTCTTCCAATCCATGACTTCAATAATAATTAAACTCTCGTTATCCTTTACTTATTTCGTTGTTTATTGTTTCAGCTCTGATTTCATGAAGTTACGAAATTCTCCTACAAGGTAAGTTTAATATAAGTAAATTACTATAATGATTTAAAATGCTCATTAAAATACAAATTTAATTCAAGATATCTATACTTCAATACAATATAAAAATAATTCTATCCACTAAAATGGTAATATTCTTATCTGATGATTTAAGTTGTTTGTTTTTCTTATGTGCATTTATTTTGATTGAGATTTGCAAATAACTACAGGTATTCGTTATGCAATAAGTTATTATTTGAGTACCTAATTAAATTAAAATGATAATAACAAAGAAAGAAAAATATAAAGATGCCATGGTTGTTGGAATAATAATTGAAGGGATTGAGATTAAAGCATATTTAAAACAAAAATAATTTCTAAGCTTCTTTATAAAACCAATGAATAATATGAGAAAAATAACACTGAATAGGTTTTTAATTTTTAGTTCATAAAGTTATTACCTAAATTATTTTCATTTACATGCACATACATTTCTAACACCACAAATTATTCAACCATGTAAAATGCAGTTTAATAGTAAAATACGCTTTGCTCTTGGTAAAATTTAATTAATGCCCGTATCTCAATAAATTGTGATGCTATAATAAGTATGTGGTTATTACTTTAATATCCTATTTTAAATTTCTTAAATATTTTCCCAATAACTAATATTTTATTTTTAAACTTATCGAATTTAAAAAACTTAAAACCAAGTTTGATTATAGTTTTAATTGTTGTCGTAATCTTAAATTTTATTTGATTTACAGGCCAGATTCAGAAAAAATAAACCTGATTCTGGATGACATTTATGCATGTTCAAAGAAGGAGATTCTTAAAGTGGAAGAAAATTTAAACATAATCTATGGTGCTCACTCTGAGGAAAAGAAAAATGGTCTGAATCAGCTCCATGATCATTTAAAAAGTCAAATAAATGTAAGTTTATTAAAATATTATGTGTGTATTATTTTGTAATGTTTTAAATTACTTACTATTTTATTTTTATTTTCAGTCATTCTTTGATGAAGTTGTTATGGAATCTGATAAAGACAAAAAAAATGTTATTAAAGACATTGAAGATTTATTAGCTGAAAAAGCAGTTTTGGAAAAGGTTTGCGCATAAATGTTATTAATATAATTATTATTTTGATCAGTTGCTCATACCTTTTAATCTTCTACATTTTTCTACCTTAGTCTTCCTATGGGTCTCTTTCCTGTTGGGTCATTTATAAATAATAAATATCATATATTTTAATTATACATTTTTTATTTAGGAGCTACAAATGCATATTGCACATGATGAGGAATCCGATGATATGCCGTTGATTGATATTCAAATTAGTATTGATAAAGCATTGCAAGGATGCAGAAAAATAAAGAACGAACGCATGACAGAACTTAACAAATTACAAGAAGAAGTAATTTTAATTTAATAATCATTCAAACTATGTTATGTTATTCTAAATGTTAACATTTTTTTAGGAGAAAAAAGTTTGTCAATATATTGGTGAAAAACCCAAATATAACGGAATCAAAGAAATGCCTTCTGCATCATTGTTGGAAACTATTAAAAATCATTTAATTGATTTAAATAATACCCAGGTACTGTTGGCGTTTTATATTTTTATTCCTCAGGAATTATGTCGATAGTATTTTTAATTATATTTTTATACAATTTTAGATTAAACGTCGATCACTATATTTGGAACAAAGAAATGCAGTTGAAACATTACTTACTGATCTGGACGAATCGCCAATTTTACAGTTTGATAAAATGGTTTTAGGCGATCCTAATGATTTTCAACTGTCAAAATCAAATTTAGACGAACTTAGAGTAAAATTTACAAAATACTTAATCTTGTTGAGAAATATTATATTTTTATCTATGTTATTTAGAAATTGATCAAACGTTTAGAAGAACAAACTGAGAATCAAAAGAGTATGGCTATGGAACTAAGAACAAAATTGAATTCACTATGGGATCGTTTACAAATTGATGTTACCCATAGGGAACATTTTGTTAATAGTAAGAAAGGATTTGGCAAAACAGTTATAAATGAGGTACATAATCATTTTAAACAATAGTTTTTATCTTACTTGTTTTATGGGTGTCATTTATTTGTATTTTTCTTAGTTGAAAATGGAAGTTGAAAGATGTGAAACCTTAAAAAAAGAGAACATTAAACAATTCATTGAAAAATTACGTGCTGAATTAACCGATATATGGGATCGCTGTTATTTTGGTGACCGTCAAAGAAGACAGCATCATATATATTATAGCATGGAATGTAATGAAGATTATATGGACCTGTTAGACATAGAAGTCGAAAACGCCAAGAATTTTTACGAAGACAATATGTGAGAATAATATTTTATTTCTTCCAACAGAAATTAATCATTGTTAAAATATTTTATTTCTAGCTCTATTTACCGTTTGTACGAAGATAGGGAACATTTATGGAATAAAATGATACAGATGCAAGAACAAGCTAATGATCCTGGCAGATTATGGCAAAATAGAGGAGGGCAATTACTTAAAGAAGAAAAGGAAAGAAAAGTTATACAAAAGGTAATTATTAGATACAATAATTATTATTCACTCATAATACATTGTATATTTCTGTTGAATAGGAATTGCCCAGAGTTGAAAAAGAACTCAAAAATCTCATACAAGCCTTCGAACAAAATAAAGGCAAGCCATTTGTGATGAACGATGAGAGATTATTGGATACTATAGAAAAACAATGGGGTAAAATGAAAAGCAATAAGAAAACTGTACAGACCAAGGTATATAGTTACATTTTTATAAGAATCAAATTCAAATTTTCCCTATTTAATGATATATTATCTTATTTTTATAGGCCAAAATACAATCTGCGATTAAAGCTCAAACACCTCAAATGGCCACTACCAGCAAAAGGAAGATTGCCACTGCTTCAGGCAGTCAATCGTCAAAGGTCCGTAAAATAGGAATGGACCATAAAACTGTGGTAACAAAATAATAAATCATGGTCGAGAATCTGTTCATAAAGATTTATTCGTGTTAATTTTATTTTTCATAAATTTTATTTTTAATTATTTTATTTACCTTAATAATATCTATATCTGTGACTATTAAAGACATTAATTGTACTTAAGTAGTAAGACCTCGTTTATCAGACAATAATATAAAACGGGTGTCTATTAATTAGTTTAATAATTGGTAGGTTACTAACATTTACCTGCTATGAATGTATTATATATTATTTTTTATTTTTTTATATAAGATATTTCAAAATTTTGTTTAATTTTACTTAAATTTTCATACTGAGTCTCGTAATTGCCTTAAGTATGTCAAATAAACGAGGTCCTGCTCAGTGTAAGTATAATTGATTTTTTTTTTAATGTAATTTAATATAGGAATTACTAAGTAATTTTTTTTCTTTTTAGATCACTCCAAAAAGACAATTATTTAATCCAAATTCTAACGTTGCTATATTAGTACCATTAAATTCAACTAAACTGAATGACATTAATCAGACTTCAAGTAAACAATTTACAACACATCGTGGATCCAATGATGAAAATGGTTCTGTTGAATCCTATTCAACATTCCAGGTGTGAACTATGTGAGATACGTTCCACACGTTATAACTTCTTTGTGTGTGAATATTTCCTATCGCTTTGTTTCATAAATATGCAATAATTTTGTAAAAGTCGTGAATATTATTCTGAAATCTTCATAGAACTTTTTTTATATTTCCCCCCCCCCCCCCCACAACGCTCCAGAGTGTGTCATAATATTATTATATGTGTTGTCATTGTAAATTTGTGTAACTTTTTAATTGTATTAATGAGAAGAAATTACTTTTTACCGATTTGATAATTATTATTCCTATGAAGTGTATCTATTATTAATTAATTATGTCATTAGTCGTCTCATTTACCCTTCATATTTAAAGATGTAACTGTTATAAGTAGTATAAATAAAAATTTAATAAATCATTTCTTACATTTGATAATTCAATTTTAAAAAAAAAAAAAAAACTACTAGTTAATGTATTTATTGTATAAAACTGCTTAGCTTCATTTTATTGTAATCCGTCGATTTAAATGTATTGTCAATATCAATTAATAAAAAAACTGTTTTAGGAACATCTCGAATCTAAAAGGCATATATTGTATCTAAGTCCACCAGCCAAAAACGTATTAAGAGAACGAAATACGACCTTCCGCACTACGCCGAGAAAACCTCCGATCAAAACGCCTGTAAAATCACAAATTCCAATTCCGACCACGCCCAAAACACCCGCACGAACAACACCCAGAATGACGCCCAATTCACGAACAGTTACCAAACTCACGCGGACTATAAACAATAAACTTCCAATCATTTTTTAAGTCTGTTTTGTTACTTTTTGTCATACATTTTATCATTTAACGTTTGTTTTGCTCGAGAAAAAAAAAAATTGTATATTTTATGTTTATTTAATTCGATTTTTATCTTGTGTCAGTATTATTTTTATATGATTGATGTCAATCGCTCGATTTCTGAATACGAGACATTTCAATTAGTTTGTACATTTTGATATTTGCATAGTGTCATGATTTTGTATTATAATAATTAATTTCATATAATATTTCAATGTATTATGTATTTTGTTTCATTCATTTTACTAAGTAGTTAAAATAAAATCTGAGGTAATTTTTTTTTAATCGTTTGTATTTCATTATTTATTATTATGTACAGTATGATTTTAAAGTAGCGTTACTGGTGTATTTCAATCGAAAAAAACGAGAATTCCTACTTTTGGAATTTTAAAACTACGGCTGCTGTCGTGTTACACCTACCTAATATTTCAAACGTTTGAAGTTTACATTTTAAATAATATTTAACAAGCATACCGTAATTAAGGTTATGTATGGACACAATTAAGCGGTCGAGAGTATATTTAAATTAATCAAAAACAAAGTACCTACTTAATACTGCACCTGCGGAGCACCGCAATAAATATATTTGATTTAGTCATGATTTCTAACTCTGTCACGCAATTTTAAAAATGGATAGTCTTACTGTAAGGCTTCATCACTCAGTGAATACACATTTCCGTTTGAGCATTTTCAAATTTTGTATCTAAAAGTAAAAGATTTTAGTAAATAAAAATTGTTTTTTCATAGACACATACACTTTTGCACCGATAATAAATAATACCAAAATGCATGTCATCTAAAGGCGTATTCGGACAGCGGATCATAAATTATTTTAGTTTATATAGAGTAACCGTAAAACAAACCAAAAAAAACCAACCTTTTTTTTTTTTACAGCGATTTGATTTCAATAATATACACAGTCCTAATATATTTTGCAGATAGAATTGGTCGACTCGATGTTCTCGTTAATAATAAAGCTGATAAAAGAATCAAAATTCGTAAATATAATAAGGAATAAAGGACAACGGAGACACAAAGAATAGACGATTGGGGGATGTAACAGTAATATACAATGTGTCGATGGACAAATTTTTAAATTTCAAATACGTTTTGCGACGCAGATGATCGCACGCAATCGCGATGTAGTAAATCGTGCGCGAAATAAATTATTTTGAAATCCGCAGAGAGCCGCGTACGAAACGGTCGTGAACATCGAGAAAACTAGATATATTATTATAATATGTGAAAATGATTGAAACAAAGTTAACGGTAACGCGGTAACGTCTGCAGTTTTTAGGTTCCGACTAGCACGCGAAGCGACCGAAACCTAAATATTTTTCGTAAAGTTTTTAAATACATATTCGTTTGTTACGCCGCGCCGCCGTAATAATTGTGTTTCTAAACCGTTGCCGAGGTCGATATGTCATCGCCTTCTCGTCGCAAGCCCAGAAACGACGGTTGCCAAAAACCGGCCGAGCAACGTCTATATAATAAAACTTGTTCGATAAGCAGTGGTACGAACAACACAACCGTTATGTGTGGTTATTTTTATTAACCAGAATTTATATTAGATTTTAATTTATTTTAGATAATAGCGTGGTGAAAAAATGTACTTACACGAAGAAGTAGGAATTTATTAAATTCAGAACGTAAATGATATAGTTATAGCTTACCCGAATATTTGATTTTCTACTATTTCCCTATGAATTACTTTATATATTATACTATAATGTCTTTGTTGTTTCTATTACAGGACACAGATGTTTATCTAAAAGATGAATAAAATCAAATTAGTTTATCGTGGTTGTAATTACTTATTACATGGACTGGGAGTATAATAATACCCTAAACATATTTTGAAGTCACGAAATAGACAACTGTTGCATCTAGAAACTAATACATAGTATATAATTATTACATTATCATGCTAACTTCTTTATTGTAAAATTAATTGAAAAAAAAAAAATTTGAAATTATTTTTTTTTTTTTCAATTTTAAGGCACTATAGAAAAGGATAGAATTTTTTTAAAAACGACAATTCAGGAGTAACGAGTAGATACACTATTCTAAAATAATTACACATGTTTTCCAAGTTTAAAACTTTACTATTTATATGTATGTAGCTCTGGAATAGCATTATATCCTGTACGTTAGTGTGATAAATATAAATCAAATATTAATATTACTAATTTCTAATAAAAAATTACTTGTTATTATAGTTAAATAAGCAATTGATACCTAATAAAGATATGATAAGATATTATTATATTGATGGCACCTATTATGTAAAATTTATCACATCATAATATACAGAAATGTACTCAATGATACCTGGCAGTTTGTTTTTCTTTCGTGAAAAAGTCCAAAAAAACTTTTTATTGAACAAAAATGAATAGCTACTAGTTGATTACCATTTTGCTGTTATATTCGTCTCGTCGATACAAATAATTTCATGACCAAATGAACAATGACATTTACAACCAGTTTTTACGAGTATTTCCATTCTGCTTCGGGATTTGACTAGAGAAATATATCACTGTGGCCTGAAATCGATCCTTCTGTAACAAATGTCATAAAATTATAGTTATTTTATTGCATTATATTTTACTGAACACGATAATATATGTATTATATTTATTTAATTAATTTCTTTTTGATCAGTTGCTTCAAAAATTAAGCGTTTCATTTCCAGTGGGACAAAATCCTCATCCAATTGGCTGTATTACACTTCTATAAAATATTTATATAACGGATGTACAAATAGTGAATAAAATACTGTTGGGTAACATACTTACTGTATTGAGTACTATAGGTATTGCACGGTGTCAAGTATTAAATGTGTTTTGTTAATGTTAAATTTTTTTGATTTTCCAAATAAAATTTTAATAATTTACTCAAACCTGTTACCAGTAGTATAATATATAAAATTACGGTGGCCCCCATAAGAGGTGGATCAAACACAAATAAAATTATAAACATAAAAAGACAATTATTATTATTATAAAGTGATAAATGATGGTCTAATGCCAGAAGATAATACTACAAACTTTTGTCTGTAGTGTAAATACACTATGGTGTTCTACTTATAGATTTATTAAAATCAATAAAATTGAGAATGTACACTGAAAAATGTAAAATCTAGTATTTATATAAGTATTAGCAGGGTGGGTAATACCCACTGGGTATAAAACATCATAGTGTGACCGCGCCTACCATGTACAAGTTGTTACCACAATTTAAAAAATATTACCTCTTTAAACTTATTCGTGGTTAAATCGTGTTCCGATTTAAAGCGGGTCACCTACATTTTACGACTCGAATAATGTTCAACTGTTGTGCATTGTTATGAACAAGGATTGTAGAGACGGCAGAAAAATTGAAAATTCGATATGGCATGACTGTGGGAGGCACCATTAATTTTACACGCGGTCGGTATTTTCCATCCGAGTTTATCGTTTCGGAGTCGACGTGTCACATCATTATTCATTAGACTTCACATTAGAATTGTTTGAAGTAGGTACCTAACCCGCGAACCGAACTCGGAAAATGGCGAAAATCACCCTTCTTAAAAAATAATAAACCGTGGATTAAAATTAACGAATCGCATATAATAATATTATTATACGTTTGCCGAAATCATTATAGAGATCGCTTTCTTTAAAATACAATATTATAGTCTTGTAAATCGTGTAGGTACGAGCTGCCGATATACGAGCGTGACGATTTAAAGGATTACTATAGTGAAATCGGCAATAACACAACACATAAGTGTTATTAAATAAAAATTTTAATTTAAAATAAACACGTCTTGCCTGGAGTATTTTAACGAAGAATGTGAATGTCGTTACGACCGGTTCATCGTCTTCGGGTGCGTTCTTTAATAATAATTTATTCTGCGGGAGACACACTCGGGGGGAATCGTTAAAAAAGAATGCCCCCTTTCCCCCCGACTATAGACCCGACGATAATTATTCCAACGCCACATTGATTCGCTAGAGCGCGCGTCAATCGTCGGAACGATAACGATAATCACGTAGTAGTCCTGATAAGCCGGGACCTACGCGCGCGCGCGCGCGCTCGTCCGTCCGAACGATTATATTATACTCGAATATTAGACGTAAATGCACTTATACAAGTATGTACATATATGTATATTATATATCATAAATATATAATGTGATGTGCGTGTATATAAGTATATATTTACATACACAGCGCTATAGGGGTTAATGTGTTTTTTCTTTTCGACATTCGCTTTTTTTTTTTCACCGGAGCGTTGACCCTTATTTCACCACCCCGTTTGCGTTTTTTTCTTTTTTATTTCATTCCTCCGTTCGTTCTCTATTTCATATAATTTTCGCCGTTCCATTTGCCACAACAATACGACGACGACACGACATGTCATTCGGACAATAAATTCGAGTGCGAAATAAGTGCGCGTATTATTATTATTACTATTATTATTATTATTATTATTACTATTACCATTATCGTCATCGGTTAGGTGAACCTTAACACATTTCGAACGAGACATGGCTGCCGCAGTGTTCAGGTATAGTCGTCGCGTTCTCGTCTAATCCTTCGTCCTGTGGGTCGCGGAAAATCGCATTGTGTCGCGCGACCCACCCCTAGCTAACTTTATAGGTTTTCCTTTATGTTCTACCCTCCCCCGGGTCCGTTTTTCGAATACGATTGCTCTAGTTTTTGCCGCCGTTGGTGACTCGATGATTTTTTAAGCTTTGTCTCTTTTCATCCACAGAAATTTTGACATGGGATTGAAGTGCATGTGATGACCGCACGACAACAACTGGCGCTGGCTGTATTCATCGATAAAGTATGATATCTGTGGGAACCAAATCAGAGATGGCCAGTAAGAGGACGAATGCTGCTGCTGCTGCTGCTACCTCCGCCGCCGCCACAGACGACGTTAACGCTGTTTGTGAGTGCATAACTTTTACCCGAATTTTCTCTTGATAATAAAAGACGACACCCCTGGGAGCCGCGATGCACAGGTTGAAAACCACTGATGTATACAATACATATAGTGCCGATAAGTCCTGTTAGTATTTTTATTTTATGATTGTTCTAATTTGTCTTCTTGTTTATACTTCTAAAATGAACAAAATTGAAAAATTAATTCATCGAAATATTTTATTAAAACTCAATTTGAGTACAATTTAATAATTTATGTTTAGTTTATATTACAATTTAACGTATAATTAACAAAGTAAAAATGTGTATCAAAATTGTGGTTGGCAAGAAGGGTTGTAATGAATTATTATTACTTATTAAATTTTCTGGTGTTATATTCACCGACATTGTAACGACTTTATTACTAATATTACCTTTTTCACTAAATAATATAACGATAGGTATTTATTTTAAAATATTCTGTTCTATTTATTAAATATTTATAAGGAATTTTCACTTTAATTCATATTGAAATTTATTACCTAAACACGAGTCGAAAATTATCTTTGAAATTGTATAGGTATTTATAGTTATCAATCGATAGTTTAATTTTTTATATAAATTAGCCTTCTTTTATAATTTATCATTCAACAACTAAAACAAAAAAAAATTAAGTGTATTTATCTTGTCAGTATTTTTTTTAGTAATTTATTTGTATTCATTCTTTTTCTTTTTTTTTTGTAGCAATACAGTTGTCAGAACAAACTTTACGTAAAAAAACCACTATTTCACCAGAAGATGTATTATCGCTATCTAAAATTACAGAAGGTAATTTACATTACTCTTTGTTATTTTATGTCTTCTGAGTTAATATTTATATGCTATTTGTATTATTTCAGGGTATTTGTGTGCTCCAGATGCAAATGTCTTCAATATAGACTTTATTCGTTTTAAAATACGTGACCTCGACACAGGCACAGTTTTGTTTGAGATTGCCAAGCCTTCTGTAATACTAGGTATGTTTGATTTGTCTGTATCTACTCAAATATTATGTGTTTTGATATATATATATATATATATATATATATATTATGTTTATAGATGATAATCAAACTGAAGGAAAAGTAGAAGAAACAGATCTTAACAGCGGTCGTTTTGTACGTTATCAATTTACACCCAAGTTTCTTAAACTAAAATTGGTTGGAGCAACGTAAGAATTGTAATAAATATTTTTTTGCTTAATTTTTACGTTACCTTACATCTTTTAATTACAATATATGAATATAACATTAAACGATATATATATTTTGTGGTGTTAAATTAAACTATCCATTTAATTTCTTATTTTGATTTTTAATCTTATCCGCAGGGTGGAGTTCACTGTTGGGAGTAAGCCAGTTAACAAGTTTCGTATGATTGAACGACATTATTTCCGTAATAAATTGTTAAAAACATTCGATTTTGAATTTGGTTTTTGCATACCACACAGCAAAAATACATGTGAACACATTTATAAGTTTCCAAATTTGGATCCTGAATTAAGTATGTATTTATAAATGTGTTGATTATAGAAATGTTCATTGTATTTTAATTTTAATTTTGCAGTTAACGATATGATCCAAAATCCATTTGAAACTAAATCCGACAGTTTCTATTTCGTTGAAGATCGACTCATAATGCATAATAAAGCGGAATATGCATATAATGGTGGAGTTTAAGTAGCACTCAAGTGATTTTTAAATTCAAATAACATTTAATAGTTAAGATATTCACTGGTTTTTTTTTTTTTTATTTCTATGTAAAATGTTAACTACATGATTTTAAATCACTTTGTATGAACACATTTGTCACATTCCAGCAATTTTGCTATTCATTGTTGATCTTTTCTGAATGCCACCGTATTCAATGTCACATCACTTTTATTATTATTATTATTTAAATTTATAGAATTGTTATGGATCCTTTACTCTAAATGATAGAAATCGTTTGAAATTGAATTTTTTATCTTCTGTGATTTATAAAATAAAGATTACCATTATTATATACTTGCTAATAAATATTATGGAACATGTTGAATACGGTTATATATTCTTTTGTTTTAGAAATTAAATATTTTAAGTTATTTGCGAGAAAAAATGTTTATGATGCGAGGTTAAAACTGATTTTGAATTTTTACCCAATCTATCTTATTAATAATTGTATTTGAATATTTGAATATTGAATAAATATTAACTATTAAACATTCTTATGTTAAGAATTGCCAATGATTCAAGTACATATTTACTACCAAAAAAAAAGCACCCATTATGATTTAATGACAATATCACATTTTTTTTAGATATAATGTAATATAATTAACTGCAAATAAATAACACATACCATAAATATTGTTTACTGATTTAATTTTCTAATTGATTTTGTTTATCAGTCTTGCATTGTTAAATGAAATTTTCTTTCACATTTTATCTAAAACAATTTTAATTACATTTTATACTCATAATTTAATATAATATATACAAACAAACACACACATATATACATTTTTTAAAAAATGTTTATAATTACTAATAGAAGATAAATTACTTTTGATTTTAATCGTTTCCATTTATATTACTGATTATGTAATTATTATCAGTGCGAGTAATATACAGTAGTCACAAAACTAAAGTCGTACAACTCGATTTCTTTTGAGTCCTTAATTTATTTTTATAATTATTTTTGACTCTAAATGACAAAAAACAAATGAAAATAGTGCGGTGTATTATACAAAATGTTTTCGAAAAATATTTCTCTCGATTCGTACAGCGATGGCGGGGCTATGTTCCATTAAAATACTCATGTTTATTTATATAATTAAAAATGTATTTATTTATTTTTTATATAACATTTAATTTTAATAAGCCGTTAGTTATGTGTTATTGTTATATCTATCGTGATTATAAAATTAATTTATTACAAAACATTATTTAAAAAAAATTTACCCACAGATAATAATATAATTTGCAATTATTTTGCCCCGTAATACTCTGGACAGCCGAGTCGAATAAAAAATAAAATAAAAAAAATACCTAGGTAATAATTATTGGAAAACTTGTGCTACAGATGGGCTAAGAAAAAGACGCACTTACCAAATATTATATATTTACTTCAACCATTTGTGTGAGACGCCACATTTCTATCGCCTCGTTCTCAAGCTACCACTTATCGTATTGTTTTAAATTCATGGGATATTTATCATTATTATATGCATAGATTAAAATACATACTATAGAGCAGGGATGGCCCGCAAACACTTTTTTATCCGGCCCGTGGTACATTTTCAAAATATTACATCACTTTAGAATCTTTTTCTTTATTTGTAATATACAATCTGTACCTAATAGGCACAATGAGTACATGCGATAAGTGAATTTACATATATATATATTACATTAATACTACTTAGAACTAAAATAAACATATATATTTACATGAAACACTGGATTTGAGAAGCCATCCATTAATGACACTCACTACTTTAGAATCTATAAAATAATTTTATTATATAAATATTTTTCGAATAACTGATTGACGAAACAAGCAGCGCTATCTGTCGATACGTCTTTATACTAAATAAATTGGTTGCCATTTTACCCTATAACCATGGTCTATAAAATAATTTTATTATAAATATTTTTCAAATAACTGATTGACGAAACAAGCAGCGCTATCTGTCGATACATCTTTATACTAAATAAATTGGTTGCCTAAATAAATCAGGGGTGGCCAAAATGCGGCTCTCGGTCTTATTTACAAAAACCAAGACCACGGTTATGGGGCAAAAATGGCAACCAATTTATTTAGTATAAAGATAATGCAACAGATAGCGCTGCTTGTTTCGTCAATCAATTATTTGAAAAATATAATAAAATAATTACTTTAGAGTTTAGACGGTTTACGTCGACTTTTAGATTTTAGATTGTATATTTAATCCATGTTATATGTATATGAAACAGTCCGAATTTATTTCAAGTCAAATCTATAATAAATTGTAATATTACTTATAAAAACGATGAAATCTAGCAAAATTTATCTCTTATTCAAAATGTTATCATTATTAAAATGATTAGTTTGAAAATAATTTGTTAGAATTACTTTAGAGTTTAGACGGTTTACGTCGACTTTTAGATTTTAGATTGTATATTTAATCCATGTTATATGTATATGAAACAGTCCGAATTTATTTCAAGTCAAATCTATAATAAAACGATGAAATCTAGCAAAATTTATCTCGTATTCAAAATGTTATCATTAAAATGATTAGTTTGAAAATAATTTGTTATTTTAAAAATTTTTATAAAAAAATAATACAAATACCTCTAAACGGCATGATTTTTTTATTGTTAATTAACAGTCATTTATACGTCATCGTATTTACGCCAATATGTTTGTAATAATATTGTAGTAGGCAAAAGCAAAAAGGAATTTTTTTTAAAAAATCAAAATAATATAAGTTATGCACTTGTCGGTGGTAGGTACTTACCTCGATTGTTTTTCTCGTGTTTCAAATATTTGGACTGTAATATTTATTTTATCGCTGAACTAATGAATTACTATTAATATGATACTGCTGTGTGTGTCTGTATATTGTACCATTGATTAAGTATGTATTTAATCAATGATTGTACTACTGTATACACTATTTCGACGATTTTCAACATGTGGTACGCGAAGAAAATCTCTTAGAAAATTTGTAGTTTCTAATAAAATTAAAATTCCATACATGTATATTATTTACATGTAGATTTTTGATAGGCAAAAAAAAAAATAAAAGAAAGGTTATTGAGTAGTACACGGTTTTCAAACTGTAACGCGGATATAGAAAAGTCGGGCGAACCGATCTACTGACAATTTTCGAATTCAAATTTAAAATTTGTGCTGAAAAAAAAAAACACCGATCAAATAAACGAATTAAAACGTTTAAATAATTTAAAAAAATCCTGAATTTATTATGATCGTATAACGCGTATGCTTACAATGTTATGAGTGGTAGAGTTTTCGAGGGCGACTTCAATGTAAAAATGTAAAACACGTACGTATAGTGCTTACACATTGCTTCGGTAAAGTTTATTCCGAAAAAGTTTATTTCGTTTATTGCTCGATGGAAAAAAAGTCGTTCAACTCGTCACAGAACTGTTGGATCGACGAAAAATGAATGGCGTGCCTGCCGTCGGGAAATATTTTGAGTCTACAATGAAAAAAAAAATGACAATTGTTAATAAATATTTGTCTGCAGTTTTTTTTGTTACACTCTGATTGATTAGTTTATCTAAATTTTAAATAATATTGCTTTGCAAGCAACGGCCTATCAACCAGACATGAAAAAGCTTTCGAGCAAAATATGAAACAAAAAAATAATGATAATTTAATAATTGTTTACATTATTTACATTTATACATAATTTTCTACATTGTTATCATTAATAGTAGGATAAAAAAGGGGATTCTGGAACCATCACACACTGTCGAAAACTGTCTAATAAGGTTTTTACTGGAATATGGTTAATATATGTTATAATGACAACAGTGTAGTGTCATTTCCGAAACTGCGCGCGTTCGCACTTATCATAAAAAGTATACATTACCGACCATCTGACGCGTTAATTTCTTTGGTCAATGTTCTTTACTATTGATACGTAGTATTATAATACTAAACTCGACAACCGTACTTCGAAGATAGTTTTTAATTATTTTCAAGTTTTGAACAAAACTTCTTTCTGCATTTGACACCGCGTCATTGGTATTGTCGAAACAAAAATAAATAGTTTTTATTAATTAGAAAAAAAAAAATTATCGTATTACTTCGGGCCCCTCTGCGACTGCATCCTCCGATCCCTCCTCTTAGTCACGTCACTGATAATATATAACGTACGTATTTTTCTCTAGGAGCAGAGGGTCAGAAGTAGCTGGTATGAATCATAGCGTGTGTTATATGTAAATAGTTTATAATGGGGTGCTGTAATATTAAAACATTTTTTTTTTTTTTCCGTATAACATTGTAATATTTTTACCGTCGCAATAAAGTCTTATTATTATTATTAAAAAATAATTTCTCGATTTACTTATTTATTAAGGTACTTAAATGTTCGTGTTGTTTTCTATTCGTATCAATATGCATAAAATAAATATACATTATTCGGCCTCCCCGAGACCTAGATCCGGCAGCAGTGGGTATGATAATATTATAATATATCGTTTTACGTCGGGGGAATTATTACAATGATTATTTGAAAACACTCACGATGAATTTCTCATGTCATTGTGCAGACATGTAGCGTGGTGCACCGACACTATCCTGTCCTCGGCGCCGTGCATGATGAGCGCAGGAATATTGATTTCCGGCAGTAAGTGTTTGCAAATATCGCCGCCGTCGGTCTGGAGCGTCGTCCTGAGCGAATCTAGCCAAGCCCGCCAGGCGCCTCCGACGTTGTTCTCGCCGTACCTCTCGACCAACGACGTTCTCATGTCCTCGGGATAGTTTCGAATGTCCAGCATCACTTTTTGATTTTCCACGTCCACTTCGGAGACGGACGCGTAGCCGCTCCACAAGACCATTTTCTCCACCCGGCCGGCGGCTTTGATTGCCGCGAAAAGTGCGGTACAACTGCCGTTACACCAGGCCAACAGTGAATATCTATCGATTTGCAGTGCCTGCCGCCGACGACAGATATCGGTCAATAACAACGGATATTACAAACGAATCGGTATAAATGTACGGGAAAAAAATTCATAATAATAATTACTTCCATGAGCGAGACGGCGCAGTCGGCGTCACGTTTGTGTACAAAGTCGGGCGAGATATCTCCGCCGGACAACATGTAAGCGAAACCGGGAGGATCCCAGGCGACCATTGTATATTTTTCTGGGTCCAGATTTCCAATCAACTGTTTGTAGTCATTTATACCTCCTGAAAAACACCGAAGCGTATTTGTACGACGACAAAGGACGAAAGCTATAAATACGAACGTTTACCTAAAACTCCAGGACACATTAATAATACTCGAGGTCCGCTTCCGACCTTATAGTAGTCGATTTCAACGTCATTGTTGACTTTGATTTTTCCGATCGCGTCCTGAAAACACGTTGTTCGCTACGGTTTGTTATTATTCGCGTAAAACGTCGTTTACGGTAAAGTCGTGGAAATCACTCGTGTCTAATAATAGTTTAAGTTTTCGTGTTTAATTTTCTAAGGGTCTTCTTTTCCTGCGCTAAAAATGGTGTTCGAAATTCCAAAAATCAACTTTAGCTCGACCTGTTCAATTTAAATTTAAAAAAAACCGTTCTCGATTTGTTACATAGGTATTATTATAGTCTTTTGTGTTTACACCATGTTGTTTTTAATAATTATTACGTATTCATTCTCTAGAGCTGCTGATGTAAATGTCAAAAGGTTTTGACTTTTTTCTGCTATTTTTAGACATTTAAAATTTTTTGAGTTTTCCCAGTTTTTTTTTTTTTTCCGTAAACTTTCAACAAAATAATCGGTCAAATTGTTATTAATATAGTGTGACGCAAAACGGCCGATCGATATGAATATTATTCGAATAATTATGATAATTTTAATGAACACAATATGGAACGTTACGTAACGTTCTTTTCAATTTCAAAACATCGATTATGAGTGTTATGACCTTGCAACTATGATTTCTTGATTGTATAAAAATACATTTTTTCAGCGGTATTCACAGAGATATCAAATAAAAGTCAAACAATTTAATTCGTAATATAAAGATTTAACGCACAAACCTAATTTAATCTTACCCCACCGCCTTCCTCTCCACCAAACAATTGGCAAAATTTAATTTTTTTTTAAACGTACACCCCATCCCCCTCCCCCGAAAATGAATCCTGGTCGCGCCACTGACTATTACACGAGTTCAATGATTATATCCAAATGAGTGGGTCCCGACACCACTGTCTCTTCTAAGTCTCTTTTGAGGATTGCATCCTGCGTCCAGATTGATCTCGGAAGAAACTTATAAATTACCTAATAATTCATTAGGTTAACTTATATTTTTTAAGGTTAGCAAGGAACAGATAAGGCGTAGACGGTTAATTTTATCGATAGACCTTTGTTTTTAACGTGTGATAATCGGGTAAGACGATGCGAAGGTAAGTCAATGTGAATTTCCAGGAGTGTCGTATACATTGGGCATAGTAGGTTGACCTATAAATCATCGAACTTGTCCGATTTGAAACTATCACAAACACAACTCGACTATATATTCATATTAAACTATAATATTATTAAAACATAATCATTACTCACCTCGGTCGACAAATTAAATTGGCTCGTTTGTTTCTCGGGCATGTTTACACGGTATAACGTATAAATATGATTTTGTTCGTATTCTAGCAAACCAATATACCCAACAAACTACCTACCGAAAATTGAAAACCACAATAGTCATAATACAATCATAACAATAACGAAATATAATTTATTGAAATTATAAAATATCTTTAATAATGAAAAATTAAATTTAAAAACCATTCAAAAATATTAATTTACAATATCATAATATTCAACGGCGTACGAGTAAAATATAAATTTATAAAATATTTTATTTTTACTTGTCGAGCTTGCGCTCAAGAGGTCTACTGGCGAACTGACATCACGGCGAACGCCTTGAATAAAAGCGGTTGGTTTTTGTAAAAACCAGCCGGCCAGTTGCATTTATCAGGAGTGGGGTGTTACCGCAGAATAAATAAATGCAGTTTATAACTAAAACTCGATGGTGGTGCCCAGAAGGATAATAAAAAAAATCATCAGTTCACAAACGTGTGTGCTACGAGGTCGTCCCGAATTTACGCGACGGCGGTTTCGATTTCGACACCTGTATTGTACGTAAAACTATCGATTTCGTTCTAAAGTAAGTTCCTTTTAAACCTGTTATTACTGGTATATACTCTCTGAAATACAGGTATTCCGGTTTCGTAATTTTTTTTTAAGGTTTCCACATCAGATCATTGGATTCCGATTATCAATAACTAATCTCGATCAGCTGGCGTCCGCTGTACATCGTTCGGTTTACCGTCAGGACCATTATCTGCTTGTATAGTATGCTGATTATTACGCGAAACGATTGTTCCACGTGTAATATCAACATTATAGAAGACGATAAGTAGTTTGAAAACGAACATCGTCGGTGAATTCTCGGTAAAAATTTTCACCTGTAAAATCTTTTAAATAGTTCATAGTTATTATCGATTTAGAAAAGTCACATTCAATTGCAGCAGTGGATTGAAGTCTTTGTTTTAAATTTATGTTTTTAAAATCTGATGGGTTAAAATATAAATTGCATACATGCCGGTTATTTAATAACTCAAAAGTCAAATCGGCCAATTTAATATTCCCTATGAGAATAAAAAAACAATGGTATTAGTGAAACTATGGTATCTAATTTCACAAACAGGTTGATTAAACCTCATTTTTGAAGATAAAAAGTTTTGTAATTAAAATAGAAAAAAAAATCAAGTAGGTAAACGAATACGAATTTTATTAATACGCGTTTAAAGTTGAAAAGTGTACAAAAATCTAAACAAAACACCAAAATCTGCATATTTTAAGTAATTAATAAATGCACCGAAATTCTCCAGCTCTTTAAAGTGAATAATAAAAAAAAAAAGCACGCAAAAAAGGCTATGTGTTGAAAAATGAAATTTTTACTAAATCTAGTATTTCAACAATTTTCCTTTAAACGATATTGGTTATTTGGTTTTTATTTAAAAAATAATAATCCTGCCGGAATGAAACATTCACTTAAACGAGAATTTTGTAGGTATTTTAAATAATATCTAAACATATGAAATTTGTGCCTTTTTCGGGCTTTTAAAATTTTCGATTTTTTCAAACTTTCTATCGGTTATATACGTAGCTAGATTACATTTTTCATTTTTGATATTTAAACTCGAAAATTTAATACAAGATTCCACATAAGTTGTTCTTATAGTTCTTATAAAAGAATTTTAACTAATAGTTTCTCTTACCGTATACAGATGATGTCCTATGATGTTTGTGTTCTATGTACACTTGGCCAGATCCCTCTGCAACAATGGTGCAGTTTTTTTTTTTAATCATTAAATCTGTACCATTCATCATACAACGACTTGTGGATCGTCCATTAGCTGCAAAGTTAAAGTAAAAAGAAAACAAAATTAGTTTTAATTTCATTATATTGCTGTGTTTACTGTTAAGGTATGAAATGTACCTTAACAAATGTAGTTTTTTTTCAAAAAAAGAATTTTAATCAATGTTACCGTTTACCTTAGAAAGATGTCTTATAATGTTTGTGTTCTATGTAGACTAGGCTTCTGTTGTTTGTTAGGTTTGGACTTGTGAGCGCGCGTGATAGGAGACGATCGGATAAATAAACATATAAGAGTGTGCGTACCTAATATAGACACGACTTGGCGACGAACGCGACGCGCGTAATGGATTTCATCCGTTCTCGTTATTAATATTACTCGGCGCCGAAATGAAACTCATTTCCGAAAATCGTATTGATGACAACGCGCAATTTATCAGTTCCAACGCGCGTTATATCGACAGTGGTTTAATAATAATATATAATAATAATAAGTTTTGCATAACGCGTCGGTGGGTCGTACAATCGTACTTATTCATTTCATCGATATAATATTATAATTTATAACACATTATCACTAACCTCGGGCCGTCGTCGAATCCATTGACGACCGTTTTCATTCGGCGGGTCCGAAACATTTCACAACGTATTCATGCTGGTACACTCGAATAAAAACACCACGGAACGATTCACTACTCGCGCGAACCACGATATTACCATAATTCGATTGTTTTTGCGCGGACGGTAAAATTCACAAGCTGTTTTGGCGAACAGCGGCGCGGCGGCGGCGCACCGCGAACGCGACCGAGACGGAAAACACGATAAACACATCGATGGTACGGTAGTATTTTAGCGACGAAATAATTTGGTTGCGCCCACGCGACCGCCGTGAGACGTGCGATTATTCGTCGATAAATACTATATTACCATCGCCGCGAAAGGAAATTGTTGAAACCGTGAAAACTGTTTCGTTATAATCGAGACGAGCTTTCTGAACCGCGGTCGACACTAGACTGCACATCCTCTACATTGGTAAGCTACCGCTGAAGGTTCGGGCGTCTCTCGATCGGTCGGGTTGCGTGGGCAACTCGGCTGTCATTGGTCGGGCGGAGCGAGCAGCTCGGCTCTCATTGGCCGTGTCACCCGCCCTGTTATGAACTGATGACTCACTTCTTCCTGTTCTCGCAAACACGCCTACGTATATTTATTCGTTTTATTACTATTTCTATTGTTACATAATTATGTATTCATAACGAACCATCATTATATCATCATTATATAATTAAGGACCTATTATATAATTACTGATTTGTTCCATTTTTATAAGTTTCTGGTGCAAATATCACGATTAATTTTTATTAAATATATAGTCCCCCCTTTAGAAAAAAAAAAACCAAAAAAGTCCCCTCCCTCAACATTTCCCCACTTTAACCATTGGATAAAGGTGACATCATTATCTGCATGCCCGATAAAATAAAAAATAAATAAAAATGTACTTAGCTAATTTGACATTTCTTAATCTACGGGTACACACTAGCGAGTAATAAAAATATATTTATCATTACTTACAATGACGAAGCAAAAACAAATTTACAAAATCTCATATTAGATCTCATAACTAACTAAATAACTAGGGCTAGGAAATTATATGCAATAAAAAATGATTAAATATGCATTTGGTTTATTAAAAATATGCTTAAATAAACCAAATAAATATTATTTAAAAATAAATATGTTAAACACTTAAATATGAAAACATTAAAAAAATTCTAAAATCTTAAAATCTCTAAAATATTAATTGATATAAAATTGATAAAGCTACTCGAATGAATTACATGAAACAATTACATGATGTTTTAAATTTTCAAAAATGAACGATCTTCTGTTTGACCTTAGTATGTTTTTATATTTGCTAAAACTCCGTTCGACATCACATGACGCAATTTTTGCATATCTAAATTTTGTAACTTCCCCAGGAGTTAGATTTGGAAAATCTTCATCTACATTGTTGCCATTTAAAATATTAGGTATCGTAGACATAGCTTTTAGCCCGGTATTTTATAAATCATAAGATAAAATCACATTTGGGTATTTTTGTACTGCGATAAAATGGATTGTAATGAAATATACTATAAAACATGCACTTTTTGTGTTTTTGTAGTCGAAATGTATAAAAATATTCATTTTGTTCGAAATATGCAAAAATATGCATTTCGTCCAAAATATGCAAAAATATGACAAATAAAAATACCACCACCATTTACCTCAGAGTTAGAGCTAATTCGTGGACATTACTTACAAAATAAGTAATCAGAAGTTGCAAAAAAAAAACATACCAATGCATATAAATCCTAGCCCTTTAAAGAACCATCCAAATAAACTTGGCCACTTCCACCATATCTGGCAATCCCCAGAGTTGCCTGAAGCATTAGTGGTGACGCGATCTCTCAAGATAAATTAAACTAATTAAAAAAAAAAAAAAGCACAGAAAGTGCCATCGTTGGGTGGCTTCTATCATCAAATTGTTCATGTCAAACGATGTAACTCTCATCAAATATGCTCATTGTGTCTATAGTCTGATACGGATTGTGTATTACATGAAAAAATAAAAAATCACTACTTATGATAAATATTAAATGAAAATATCGATATATACCATCAGTGTTGTAATTCCATATTATTTTCACAGGCAAATAAACTGATATAGTTACTTGTGTATACTTGCTACTTCCTAGTTCCTATATATAAACAAGTAAATTGCACATAATTTACCAAACTATATACAATAACATGAAACATACAAACAAAATAAATTGTCAGTTGTTTTCTGACATTATATTTTGTTATGAAGATTTTATTCTATTTAAACATTGAAAAATAGTATGAATTTTATAAAATGAATCCTATAAAGTACTTTATAGATCTGGAGTAAAGGTGAGGTGTTGTCGATCATAGATTTGAGTAACATTATTTGAGTGATTCTTATCTATTCGATTACATTTTGTCGATTATTATATCTCGGGTACTATTCTCTCGATTGTTTTAATCACTACACTACATTAGACGTACCTAAAGTCGATATAAACATAAACCATTTACAAGTAATTTTATTATAAATATTTTTCAAATAACTTCTTGACGAAACAAGCAAAGCTATCTGTTGAGACATGGTTTAAACTAAATAAATTGGATGCCTAAACACACACACACACACACGGATTATATTATATTTCGACATAACTTTTAGAGACGGTTATCTTTTCTACACCGAAACATAAAATTCAACGATTTGTATTATATATATATATAAAAAGAAAAAGAAAAGCAGTACTAAATAAATAACACTGCACACATAATATTATATACGGTATAATATATTTTCGGACAATGTTTACACACAAAATAATAATCGTATACTCGTTTGTAAATGTTTTCCAATCGATATCGTAATAATAACATATTATTATAAAAAAAAATTCCACAGGACGTTATCGATGTTTAAGGAAAACCTCAAGAGCTTTATCTCACATTTGCTTCGAAACGGTACAAATTTTATATATTTATTTAATTATAATAATAATAAGTAAAGTAAGTAAAAAATAAAAATACTGCGCCTGTTTATCGAAAACAAAAATAAATAATAAGACACGTGTACATATAATGCACGAATATATTATATTATAATAATAATACGTAGCATAGCACACTATACCTGTGTGGAACGCGTACACAAGTATTTAATCTACACGTTAATTAAAATATTAATTGATACGATTCGTACGGAATCGGAGAATGGAAGACCGGAATATAGTGATATATAATATAAATTCTTCGTTTTCAACACGATCGGAATACTCGCACAGATCACAGATATTAGCGTTTAAAAAAAAAAAAAAACAAAAATTAAAAAATAACGACCAAAATATATATATATAATATACGTTGATCAAGCACACTTAGTTAAAATAATAATAATTATCTATATATATATATATCTATACACACACACTCAAATTTTTAAAATCAAACGGAATTAAAATAATAGAACAAAAAAAAAAAAACATAGGTAAATATAATATATAAATTGCGTTTGAAGAATAAAACCGAAAGAGTAGAAAAATGAAAAAAAAAAATTTTAATTTTTGCTCGCTAACTCCAAAGACGGCCGTAACGTCAGGCAGCCCTCGACCCAAAAGTTCGGCCTGTCCAACATTCGCTGCCACAAGGCGACTTCTTTTTCGTTGGAATCCATCCAATCCACCGGTTTACCGTCGCACACGCCTGGAAAAAGAGAATAAAAAATTAATAATATTTAATCTAACGCGCTCGTTTTTACTATATTTTTGTATATAGTTACTCAAACTACCCATAATTATTACGACGATAATATTTCACGCGACGAATCCGTAGAAGATATTTTTCTACACCGCGTTCGTGTTTGATTATTTTTACTTACAAGTAAATCAGTGGTTCCCAACCTTTTTTATTCTATGCCCCCCTTTGTATATTTTCGAAAATCTCGCGCTAGGTGCGTAGGTACTCGTTTCGAAGACGAGGCCGTTCCCCGTTCGCGCACGCCCGTCGTTTAAAGTCCTCCTCGATTCGTTTGTCGTTTTCAAGTTAATCATAATAATTACGGTCGTCTTTATTATTATTCGTCGCCCGCGCGCGAGCGAACGAGACGAGAATTATGCGGGCGAGCGCGCGAATAATCATTACCATTATATTATTTTAACGAGGAGATCGCGCGAACGTTATGAAACTTGTTTTGTGACTACGACGACGACGGGGTATTACAATCGAAGAGAGTACTACAAAGTAGATTATAATTTTTTCGCACTTTCGCGAATTAAACTCCACAGGGTTGGGCGACGAGCGAGGAATTTTGAAACGTCGTCTGAAATATTTACCGACGAGTCGGAGATAGGCTCCGAGAGATTAGCGAGATGGATTTTAAGACGCGCGTAGGACCGCCGAGAGAGGTAATTCTAACCGCAGCGGGTATAATATGTATCTACGACGGTTTTGTCTCGTCGAGTTTTGAGAATTTTTTACGGTCTATAATACGGGAGCCCGCGTCATAATGTTAAACAGCAAATTACCGGAGCCCAACGATAGGCGGACGCCTCCCAAGAACTCGTTGCTGCCTAGCCGGTCGTGGTCCCAGACGGTCAGCTCTAGACTCCTCTCGGCCAATTCTTCCGGAGACACGTCTCGGTACGTGAGCGTCTGGTTCCAATTCGGGTTGCACGTCTTGCGGGCCACGTTGGTCTTCTGCTTGGAACTGCGACCTTTGTCGGGCAGTAGATAACTGAAATGTAAAACAAAACGTGCGTTTTGAAAACCGTACGAACCGTAAGTACCGCGGAGTGTATATTGTATCACACACACACGACTGCAAAAGGGGTGTTGGCCGTGACGACTGTTGTGTTATTTCACAGTGATTTACCACAAATAACGGACAAGCTGTTCGACTACGGCCGTTGAGTAGGTAGTACCTCAAAGGTCCTTTTTTTAAATTTGACATTTTGAAGCTTTATGTTACACATTAGATAAACGACGACGGAATATAGTCGTTTCTTCCCGTCGATGTGATGAGAAAAAAAAAAAAAAGAAAAAAAAACAGCCCACGTCGTCCCCAACTGTGTTGTGCAGTTTTCGATTTCGAAACACAACTCACCTTTTGCAAAACGGGTCGGAAAAGCCGTTCGACTTGATCGCTTGAAGGTTTTTCGCGTCCTTTACTAGCAGAAGGAAAGTGCCTTTGGTGCGTTTTTTGGAGTTCGGGTCGGGCGGAACACACTTCAGGCCAACGATTATTTCGCCTTTGTTACTGGTGCATAATACATCTTCCAAAGGTTCTATCTAAAACACGCAAAACGCAATGTAACACTACACGTCATGTTATATTATTATAATAATATTTAGGCACTCACTCGTTCCTGAAGTGGATATAACTTTGGAGAGGGATCGTCGAATATTTTGTTCTCCAAAGGTAATTGGACTTCGCCTAAGAAATTGTTACGTCCAAACATGTCCGAGTGCCACACGCTCAACCACAGCGTTCTGTTGTTGAGTTCTTCCAGCGGTATGCTGTATTTAAGTACTTCGTCGAATATCGGGTTCATCGTGTGCTTTTTCACTCGGGTCTTCCTTTTGCCTGCTTTTGACTTGTCGGGTAACAAGTACACCTTCACATAGCTAAAAGGAAAAATATTATGCACGATCAACATGATACAAATGCTTTCTAATAATATTACTAGCTAATAATGACGAAAAATATTCGTTTCGTTTCGTGTGGCGGTATGAATAATAATAATAATAGGTACTATTAATATTACATTTCACTCGAAAAATGTGATTCGAATTATTACTCACGGGTCAGATCTGTTTCGTTTGGGATCGGCAGCTGCCAGATCACGACAATGTTTGATGTTGATTTCGAATTGAGCCGCTTTGTAGTTGTACTGAAGACCAAATTCTACCTCACCTCTGACGGCTACCGTGCCATACCTGCCCTCCCCGGCACCCGAGTACACGGACGCCATGGAATCGCTTCTGGCCTGTGAACAATAAAACAACAAAAAAAAAAAAAAAAACAACTATGAGACATTATAATAATATATATTATATATAGGTAGGTAATACAGGACACGACGTAGCGCGAGGTTTCTATTCTCGGAATACGACGCGCGACCGATTCAATATCGCGAAACAAAATCGATTTACGGTCGGTGGGCAGAAAAAAAAAAGAAAAAGAAAAAAACGCGCCAAAAATTATACATTTCCTCCGAGACGAGATTTAAAAAGGTTAAATCGTTGTCCGCGGTCCGACGACGACGGTGACGTGCGAAAACCATTCGATTGAATAGCTACAGTTCTAGACAATTCGAACGGGCGCTATGGCACTTCGGTCTAAATAATGACTGTAAATTATGCGTATTTTCGTGTTTATTGTTTCCACGAGTGGGGGGTCAGAACATGAGATAGTAAATTAACTTTTAAACATATGAAACGCAGTTTTTTCTTTAACGTTTTTATATTTTTAGAATTTCAACTTGGAAATTATATTAAAAGTTTGTACAAACGTATTATACACGAGCTATGCATATAATACCTATAATATGTCATAATATTAGATCTACAACTACTAGATCACATCTACTAATTTGATAGTTTTCGCTCGGCAACGTACCTATTCTTCGTGTCTTCGTGATTGGCAAAAAGAAAAACTGATAAAATAATGTAATTAGGGTGATGCTATTTTAACCCTGGTAATTCGAATACATAATATAATATATATTATGTATTCGTTTGAACACGATAATTTGATTGATTTCATTGTCTCGACAAATGTGCTATATTTTTACGAGTGGTAAGTTTAAATTTGCTATGACCCCCCGCCGTAAAAAGTTCCTGGATACGCGCGCCCGGTATCCATTTATACGTGTATAATACATACAATATGTTATATAAATATTAAATCATAAACGATTCAACGCGTTTATACGTTGGCGCCGTGAGCTATTCTCTGCCGCGTTGACCTTTGTTGTCCACGGCGATGCGGCGACGCGAGGTTCCTCGATATTAAAAAACCGTCACGAGTTATTAAATTTGCGAAACGTTGTATTCGACGGAGGGGGATATTCTAATATTATACACTCGTCTTGTCAGGTGTAAAACACCACACAGGTAAGTGTATAATGCGTGATAATACGCGCCTCGTATTATACGTACTTCCTATCCGCGACGACGTAGAGAGAGAGAGAGAGACTCGAACGATAAAATGTTACTCAACGATGACTACCAACGCTGAAATCGTCCAACTCGTTATAACGTTCTTATGCCGACGCTCGTTAACCGGGTTTAACCGCGGCGCGCTTTAATTACTCGAAACTTATTATCCTTAAGTCCTTAACGTTTATTATTCGAGCGAGAAGCGGCGGCGGCGGCGGCGGTATCGCACGCGGACGTAAAATTTAGAAAGAACTGATAAAAGGGAAAATAGGAAGAGTAAGACCGAAAAACCGCCGTTTAAAGACGATTAAACGAAATACATATATTATAACGATTCCGCGGGGGCGAGTGTACGCGAGGTTTCGTTAGGTCGGCGGCGGTTTGGCGGGAGTTGCTTTAATTACTCTACACCCGATACGAATAAAAGATTACAAATGGGCGGATTGCGTACACAATACCGGCAGGTAAATTAAAGGTGTAAAAGCAAAGTGACTTTGACAATCGAAACGCGAGCAGGGAAACCTTGAAAGTTGTGTCGATTTCATTTTGTAAACCGACGACGGGGAGAGAAGAAAAAAAAAAATAAAAAACCTTCAGAAATTCAAATCACACCGACATGGAAACGTTAATCGGGTCTATATAGTTAACAACGACGAGTGAAATCTCACAGAGTAAAACGGAATCGTAATGTTATGCACATGTCTATATGCACGAATGTTATGTGTAAAGCTCGAAAACCAACTAGGCGTACGCGTAATAATATTAAAAAGGAAACTATATAAATGCGGCGGCGGCGGCGGCGGCGCTGGCGGTATCAACTGTTTTTACATTGTTCGAAATTCACGTGCCATTAGGTAAAAGTAACAGAAAAAATAAAAGTAAGCCGTGTGAATAGCGTTATAAACGTGTACACTGTACACTGTACACGCTAAGAAGATGTAATACCCGCAACAACATTTGTCTTCTTGGTTTTAAAAGACAAGCGTAACGCGAGCGATTTAGTATCCTACCGCTGTAGGTACAGTTTTCCCTCGACATTACGCAGTAAATTTAGTTATTATCGAATCGAGAGAGACGAAACCATTTTAACCGTGGAGTTTTACACATTTAAGAAACGTTTAAAACGAGTATAATATATTCGGACTCGTCGTTGGATAAAAAATTATGACAGTAAAATTGCGCCGAGAGAAATAGACGACAGCGTTTTTATCTACAAACGAGAAATTAAGTAAACGATCGACTATTTATTATTCAGCTACTATGTTCTAACGTCAAACCTACGCTATTACGACGTGTGCAAATATAATAAATACGTTACAAAATAGAAAAGAATTAAGTGTTATTAAATGAAAACGGGGATTTTATGTATAACAATAAAACGGAAAAACTTACTTTAATTAACCACTAAGTAACGCGAGCGATGTCGAACCGTAATGAGTACAATATATAAATATTTTTTCGATTCGAAGAAAATACAACCACGTTTTTGTCAAAACGTGTTTACAATATTATTCGTAATTCCTACAAAATATAAGTTATAGTTGTTACACAACGGCGAATACTGAAATAATGATTCGACGACACAATATAATTCATATTCAGAATAAATATTGCGAGATAAAGACGACGATGTCCGACGAACAACAAATATTTCGATTACGACGATGTCAATAATTGCAATAACAACAACAATAATAATAATAATAATAACCGATAAGAGGAGACACAGTGGTCAGAGAGTATTATCGTTTGTGTTAAAAACGTTATACAATAGTACGTATTACCGTGTACCGCCGAGTGATGGATTTCCGTACGGTCAAACCGATTTAATTCGCGCGAACCGTTGACCTACATTTTCGCAGATTATTATCGTTTACAACACGTAATATCGCCGCGATCGGCTACTAGGATTAACAGGACGATGTGTAATTTCACGACGGCAGTTCGATATCACGGCGGCGTGCGTCGGGGCACGAAGATGTACCGAATGTGTCACACATATTCGCGCATTAGTGATACTGTCACATAATACGAATCTCGGCGGTCTGCACAGTAATACATTAATACGGGGCGATTTTTTCTCAAACGAAATCAAATCGTAGCTGGGAAAATAACAGCGATTTGTGTGTTTTGTACATAGGTCATTATGATAAATAGCGTTTCACAACGGTTTGCGCCGAAATATAATTTTCAAAACAAATAACGGTTAGGTTATTGCTTTTTGAACGGCTCTTTTCGCTCCAGAAGAGTAGATTATTTTTCCGAACGCAACGATTGCACACACGGACACACCGCGTCACCAATAAAAAATAAATGTATTTTATATTTTATAGATCACATATTAAAAATCGTTCGGGTTTCGGGTGTATCACATTTTTGTCTACATTTATTCGTAAAATATCGTTTATCATTATTTGATCAAATTTTTCTTATTATTTTATTTTCAATTCATTAAAACAAATTTGCTTTTTTTATGATAGGAAAAAATGGAGATATAGGGTGGAGGAGCGGCAAATTTTAACGGTGGCACTTGTGGCCCTGGACACACGGTAACATTGCCGACCCGTACACCAATAAGGTTAGGTTAGGTTTAGATTAGGCCAATAATAACCAATAACTTTACGCGGTTCGAGACGTATATTTTACGGTTTTTCGCGAAATCGTTCGAATTAGTGGGCACAATACATCTCACCCGGGGGACGACGTGTTTAGTAACGCGGCAGTCCGTACGCGTTGTATACAGCGGCGCGTCCATCGGGTGTACTGGTAGCGTAACAATGATGAATGCGCCATCTCGAACGTTTTCTGACGCAATAAATATCGTTTGGGTCCCGCACGCGCGCCGAGTGTTGTTGACGCGAACACGGTGACAAAAACATGCCCGCGTACGAATTTCGCGGCGCATATGGCGGTTGTTGTGGTGATAATTTTTGGCCGAGATAATCGACGTGACACCCCCTCGCCCACAAAAATAATACACCTATCGGCGATGAAAAAATATTTAGTTGTTTCGAACTGAAATAAACTTGAAATGCTAACGAAAACCGACGAAACAGTAATAGGTTCTCGTCCAGTGGCGTGCCCCGGGAGCCTAACGAAAATAGGAAATAGGACACGTCATGTAGATCACGAAAATGTGGTTCGCGTGATTATAATTTCCTGCATTGCTCAATTCAATAATCGCATTTCATACAGGTAGGTACGTCGAGAAGTCGAAATTACAGAGAGAAAAAAAAACCTCATAATACAACGATTGCAGAAAACTTTGGGCAGTCGACGAGCCATCTTATTTACCTCGTCCCCGAAATCCGCTAATAACATTATATTTGACACAACAACCGCTACCACAATTACATATTATATTATAATTATACAACTAAGCTGCTGACACTAACTGCACAAAGCGAGTGCACGGACGTGTACACACATACGACGACGGGCGATTCGAGTAGATAATAATATATCCTCTGGCGTACGGAAACGTACTAAAACGACGCGTTTAACCTGACTTTATGTCCCGTAATGCCGTTATTTACTAGGTAATAGTTCCCTATTGGAACTATATACGCAATTCGCAACGCGCAGCTATTTGAGGTGTTTATAGGATCTCGATGCTCTCGGTAAATATGTTTTTACCTTCCCCTCTCGCCGTTGGCGCGTGTGTTTCTTCATTTTTTTTCTCGTCATAGAATAAACGCAAAGTGCAAAAGAAAACGGATAAGAAATGGAAAACGAAAACGAAAAACACTAAAGGAAAAAATCGCAAGCATCAAACGTTTTGTTGCCCCCCCCCCCTCCCAGAAGTCGTCCCCAAAGAGTGCTGCTGCTGCTGCTGCTGCTCGAGACGATCCTCTTAAAATATATGCCTCGAACAGTTTGCTGTTGTTTTAATTGATATTTTACCACGGCGAGAGATGGATGAGATAATATTATATGCGTTTATGTTGTTTTTTTTTTTTATGACAAACCGTAACGTAAAAAATGAAAAATTCACAAAAAAATACACAATACACACTTGGACACTCCTGAACTCAATCGATCCTTACGATAGCGTTTTACTCGTAAAAAACATAAGCGGAACACTTACCACGCCCAGCGAGGAGCTGCTCCTGTGCGGTAGTTTTTCCATTTCGTCTTCGAATTTAGTACACGCGGAATTCACCAACGGTTCCGTGGTGTTGCCGCAGCCGCCGTTACCGTTTGGCGTTCCGTCGCTATCGATTCCGGTGGCTGTACCAGTACCTGTAGACGATAAAAAAACATTTTCACGTTAATATAAATCATTATACAATAACGTAAACAATATTGAAAATAAACGCCGAAATACGTTTTCGATGTTAGAGTATAATATACGTAGTCCGTGTGTAATATAACACAGACTGATAGAGAAAATTAAAAAGCAGCGGATCTCAGTTTGAGACAGGAGATAGATAAGTCCGTTGAATGCAATTAATTTCGAACCGCCAAGTCGTGGACACACGCGAGTAATTGCATTCGTCGTGACTCGAGCTACTGGGTTGAGATAGAAAAAAAAAAAAAAAAATCATCTTATCCAGTATGATAGTAATAATTAATTTAATTATTCGATTAGATCTGTAATCGAGTAACGCGTTTTTCTCCATCTAAATTTTTATAAAATGTAATATAAAGGCGTATTTCTCCTCGGCGGGATGAAAAATTACAGCGCATATTATTTCAAGCAACAGACACGCGCGCACGCGCGCGTATATATACGTATTTATAGGATATGATTCCATTCGTCGTCGTTGCGAAATACGCGAAATTACGACACACGCCAATATAATAATAATAATTAATATCGCGCGGTTACAATATCTAATCATCGGCATGGAACTCGGCGCGTTTCACTTCTTTTAATTAGCATTGTGCGTTGCCTACTAATTAAATGATGCATCAATGAACATGTAGATACCACCTCTACGCGTATACGAGAGAGACCGTACAAGATTCGCACATTCATTCTTTGTTTTTATAACAAGCGAATGTTAATCAACGCGCCGGATTTTTAATACCGAATTACAATATTATTCGATCGTTTCCACACACGTACGCGAGGAGAGTTTCGGTTGTTTTACTTCTTGTTGTTTACATCATGTTTAATTAATTTTCAGCGCGGTAAAAATCGTCGGATTTCGTTTCGCAATTTCGAATAGATTTCGCAGATGCAAAAGAGACCCGTTGCATCATCATAGATAAGCCGACTTTTAATATCGGAGCGAAAATTTCAACTGGGCACGACAAATATATTTCACATAAAATATTAAACTTTAGAATTATAACGAGAGAGTTTAGAGCTATTGGAAACCGTGAATCGTTTTTATTTTAATATCTTCTCATATACACACACGTACTTACGTATGTATCAAACATACCTAATGCAATTCGTTTTTTGTACACGGTTAACCTTGGAAATAAAATATGAGAAAGAGTCCCAAACTAATACTGCCAACACTGCCGAGTAATTTTAACTCTAAAATTAGTCGGCATTTAGCTACGATCACTTGAAAAATCACCGACCACGAGAGTAAAATGAATTCACCGACATTTTATAATAGAACAAAATCGTATTTGCACATTTCGTTGTTGTTGTAATTTCGGATTTATGTTCATTTCCAAATACGTGTGAGTAGGTATAGTACTGTAAATGTAATAATACAATGAAAACTACTGCGAGATAAACGCGATAAAAACCGATTGTTTCTCACTAGATTATACTGAATCGTTCAAGATTACAAAATCAAATTTTCGATTTACAAACGATTAGATAAAACGAAAAGCGGACGATCAAAAACGACAATAGATTCGCTGCCGCGTCGACCTTCAATTTGTAGATCAACGCGACCACCGTCGCCGACACTACACAAACTGGATACGAGTGCACATTTCAGACAATGTAAATTTGATTACTCGGACTTTGTTTTTTCTTTTGTACTATCCGTTTCTACAGACGGGAAAAAAATATATATGAGTTGTTGATGGAATTTTTTTTTTTTTTTTACTGTAAAAGTAGATAATACATAATTATACGGGTTTTGTACTTCGAGGACAGAAGGTTTTGTTACATTTCGAGTAAGATTTTATGCAAACTTCACAATTTATTCACACACGTGCATTCGGAGTATATTAAATTCGTTCATATTTTATGTAAAGACCTATGTATATATATATATATATCGTAAGATAAAAAATATTAACTCTCCGCTTGTCTTTTTAAAACGAATACAAGAAATAATACTGTTGCAAAGTTTTTTGCAAACAGTTTCCGACAAATAAACCATAAATTATTAAAACCACAATAAAATACATAAAATTAATATAATAATTATAATTATCTGTTCAATACATAATTATTAGTAGCAACTAGCAAGTATATCAGGTCACACCTACGTGAAACACATGAAAAACGAATAAAAATATGTTTGATTTTTTTTGATCGACGCACGATTCGTTTGAGAACAAAGCGAAATAAACGTCGAGACGACAATAAATATTGTTAGAGCAAAAACGGTATTGAAGATAATATTATATACCTCACGCTCATACGAAAATATAATATACCATATAAATAAACTCATTTCAATCGAAATTGATTAAATTTGTACCTAACATTGACACTCCTTGAATAAACCAATGTTGTTGAAAATTGTAGTGATTTTCTTTACATGTTACATGGTAACGACAACTCGAAATTTACCGTTATAATAATAATAATGTTCAATAATAAATTTTATTGCTCCGTACATTTTTGGACAAATATAAAACGCGACAACCGTTTGTAGAAATAACACAACACAACACAACTTATCGCATAATGAATCGTCCGTAATAATTGCATAATATTTGTCGACTTGACTATAGTTCTGTACGTATTGAAAGTGCGTGGATAAAAGAAATTCTTTTTCAACGAAATCTAGGGCGGCGGCGGCGGCAGGGAGGGAGGGTAAAATAAAATTGCATTTTTATAATACGCCATCGGTCCTCGCGCGCGATTGTACTCACACGCGGACCGTACTGTAAAAACGCGAGAAAGTGTATTTTATATTCGAGAACACGCGCGAAACGACGAGACCGCAGCCGCCGTTTGGCGACGCGGAAACTGCGTCGTCTGCAGAATATTCGTTTCGATACTGCCGGCGTAATCCATCGCTGAGAAGAAAACCGACGGACGTTAGAACCAGTAGAAGACGATAGAAAAAAACAACATATTTCATTATTAATGTTCCGTTCAAACGGTTCGCCACAGACACGAGCGCGATGGGTCCGCGGACTACCGTTATACACACGAGCCCCGTGCGCGAGTAGTGTACTCGCGCGCACACGCTCCAAAACGACGCGATTGCGTTTTACGAGCGAAAAACAAATTACCGTAGTGTCCGGGGCGGATGCCTAGACGTCGAGTATTAAAAGTGCGTGACGTTATAAATTATCGCGCCGTCCGTCCTACGCGCTCGGTTTAAACGACATCGTCAATTAGCGATCATCACGTGGGAAATCGGAAAACTATTGGTTAAATTTTAATCGAGAACACTAGAGCACGTGTTAGCGAGAGCGAGAGCGTTTTCAAAAAGGAAACAATATTTGAATTACTTCATTCAAACTTATTATTCTCGTGAAAAAATTGCAAATATGTATAGAAAAGTGCTCCGACCGATGCAGCAAAGTGGGAGGTAGGTAACGTTAAACTTTCCAAAACCGTTTCTCGTCAAAATTTCTGTAAGATCATTTGTACAAGTACCGATTTTTTTGTCTGGAGTTCAGGACCCTTAACGGGGCGGGGCGAATCATACGCACGAGAATCGGTGTGTCTGAAAAATCGAAAATCCCAATATTGTCAAGAGTGTATACGTGTGTATAGAGGTATTATTACACGCGATATACCTCATATTGTTACCTCGGCGGCGAGAGATCGAACACAACGAGAAGCCACCCAGTTGATTTACAACACGTCTTGTTGTAATTCGTTTGCTTCTTTTTTTTTTTTTAATTTATGAACAATACATACATCGCGCGTCTAATAAAACGTACGAGAGTCCGTCAATAACCGACGACGATTCGTAATAAACGTGATGATCGGTCGCTCGCGGTCGATTTTTCCAAGAATCGCGATTCATTATTATAATATAGCCGCGCACAATATGAAACCAGCGTAAAAATATGCTCTCCACGACGACGCTTTTGTAAATCGAAAAAGAAAAAAAAATCAACTCACGCGCGCGCGTATGTACGACGACGACGCGGCCGACCGCACAACGGAAACGTGTTCCTTATAATACATTATTATTATTCTCCCGACTGCGCTGTGAAATTTTATTGTCAGACTTCCAATAACTACTTCGATCGGACGAGAGTGTGTATATTATAATACAAATAATTATGTAATACGATAGATGCGAGTACAAAACGCGAAAACAATTAGACATTATTATGCAGTTTGAATCGATTTTTAAATAATTGAACGTGTACCACCTTTCGCGCGCAGAATACCGGGCATATATATAACTCCACTTGGGGGGGGGGGGGGAATAGTAGTGAAACAATATCACGAATATCCGTGACGTACAGACACTGTCGTGGCAGAAGTATACAGTGTGCAAAGTAAAAGTTGTTGTTTATGACGACGCGTTACATCGAAATATTTTCTAAACGCTAATAGTATAATGTAACGATAAAACACGAATATAATAGTCATTATACGTATTATCGACGGAGCGATACTCACTCGCAATCCACACGACGTATACGAGACGACGGAGCGTTTTTCTTTCGACTGTTTTTGGATAACGGTCACCGTGACTATATTGACCACAGTCCGCAATCGATTTCCCGGGGGGCGCGGCGAACGAAGAAAGTGAAATGAATCGAAAAATAAAACAAAAGTATATTCTCCTCCGCACGAGTTAACGAAACACAAAAAAACCGCGGTCTCCGTTCACAAGTCGAGCCGTACCGGTTCGTATTTCCATAAATAACGATCGTGTCGAATACATATTTTTTCGCTCGATCGGCGCTAATGACGACACATTATGACGGCGGCGATAAAATCGATATAAGAAGACGATGACGCACACACTTATGAGTGTATTATTTGCCGCGGGAAAATAAAACGAAACGATGAAAACGGGCGATTTCAGTGGCAACGCGATTCTATACGCGGGTAGTATACGTACACACGCACATGTTATTTAATCGATTGAGATGTACGAAAATTGTGAAACTTTTTGTTAAACTGGTAATAATAAAAAAAAAAAAACCGTGAACACGTTATTTCTTTTAGCCGCAGGTCGCGTATCTGGTTGCAATTGTATTGCAGTACGTAACAATAGAGATTATGAGAATTTCTAAACAATTAACGATTGTTATTATTTATACCTATTATATTATCACAGTTAGTGGTTACCATATATTTTTTTGTTTATTACAAATTAATCCTTTGAGTATCAATATATAGTACGTAATACAGCCCCGAGTAAATAATATTTTGTGTGCAATACGCGTCATTTAAAGGGATAGTTTTTTTTTCCCCTTTACAACGCGAATTCGTGAAACGACCGTCGTTGGTTTGAAAAACCGACCGAACGGTCGGATAACCCCGCGCGCGGCTAAGAGAGTAGTAGTGTTTTTGTTGTAGACTCCATTTTAACAGTCGGTAGAAATTGACGACGGTTAGAGTAAGTGAAAATGGTGTTTAACGGACTCGGAACGTACGTGTACATATTTTAAATATCACAAGGGAAAAATCGGATCTCGGAGGTAGAAAACGCCGCGCCGCTTCGAGCGTACGAAATCTGACTAGGAACGTACAAAAAACACTACTACCTACTCAAATATAGAGTTAAGGATTTCGCGTCCTGTACAACATGTGGTAGAAAAACCGTCGAATTTACGTTTTCTAATCGTTCGCGAGTGATAATTAAAAGCGCGCCGAAAGTGTACACCACGCGAAAAACTTTCTATCGGCAAACTTTCGTGACACGCGCGTACTAAGTTTTCTAAAAAAAAAAAAAAAAACCCGCTTTATTATTTCCCCGGGGCGACTACTCGACTCTTTCCGGCGGCGACGCGTTAATAAACACGACGAAATAATAATTCCTTCTGACATGTCGTTTCAATGATTCAAACGCGTCGACCGCGACGAAGGCGAACAAACGAAATGTTTGCAACGACCGAGACGACGATCGCGCGTTGTTATTTATAAAGGAGACCTCGACGACGACGCAACCCCGATCTCGTTACGGCGCGGAAACGTCAATGTCTCGCGGTGGCGATTCAATATCGCCGGATAGATACCGCCGCGCCGCCGTGTACCGTTTGTCGACACATAGTCAATCTCACACACTGCGCGCGCGCGAACCGATGTGATGTGGGTTACAAGGTCGTCGGCCTCCGTGCTCGGGACAGTGAAACCGAAAATGTTTGCTTCTCACCGGCCGGCGGCGGCGGCGGCTTTCACTGTGCGTACGCGAGGAGCACGCACGTATTATATACAGAGATTTATAGCCGAACGCGGCGGATTTAAACGTTTTTTTAAAAAGTCCGTTTCGCTAATGTCATCTCGCCCCGGCCCCGGTAGGCACACGCCGACTGCAGAGGAAAATATCAAGTAAACCGTACGAATTTTCCCCCTTCGGCGAGAACGCTGCCCAACCGACGACGGCCAATGACTTTTAGAGTGATGTTCGATTTTGAAACGTCAGAATTTTTTTTTTTCAACTCGAAACAAAAAAAATAAGCGAAACGTATATAAATATTGTTTTGCACACTCGACGACGGTGTCGTTCTCGGTTCGCGCGAAACGGACTCCTAACGCGATACCGTCAGATTACACAGAGCGCAAACATACGTAAATATATACGCACTGTTGTTTGTCCTTAATCAACATAAAAATAATCGACGGTTTTTCATTTTTCGAACGTCAGTCGGTACGGGTTTTTTTTGTTGTTGCTTTTTTGCTGTTCGCGATAAACCGATAGGTCTCGCAGTCGGCCACGCGATGCGAAAACATTGAATATTTATCATCGTAATAGTGAATTTAATTTACGCCGATTGGCGTCATACGTTTCGTTTGCGATTGAAATTCAAAACATCAAAGCGCGTCGTGATAGGTCGGAAAACCACAAAGTACTATTAAACTATTAAATTCGAACGTTTATCGAACTGCGCGCTAATTGGGTTGAAAAAAAATCGGATGTGTAATATAAATGGCAAAATCGAAACGGCAATATGTTTTCGTCGATAAATAAAACGTTATTAAAATATAGAGTTTCGTATTTTATCGCGTTACGCGTGCGCTCTTTTTTCTATTTATCTATGGGCTAATAAAGACTTCGTTCACACGCGATACGAGGTTGTACGGTTATATTTTAAACGGAAAAATTATATTCATACCCGCCGATGGTGCATCATAATATGTGCATTGTGCGTTCAACATAATAGTAGATAATATTGTGTTTCTATATTGAATTTAACCGTCACGCGTATTGGAAAACAACTTTTGACCGTTCGAGCGATTATTTAATACCGTTTTCAAATTGCTACGAAATTACAATCTATAAAATATACACACACACACACACGCATTGTAATTGACTATTATTTAAAGAAGAGTAAAACCAATTATAATTCGATGACACCTGTCATTAAACTTTTTAACACGTCCGCCCCTCTCTCTCTCTCTCTCCAGTTAATGACGCACAGTGTACAATTAATAAACAAATTAAATAATATGCTATTATTTGCAGTAGATAATTTTGTTGCAAGTCGATTACTATAATAAATAATAGGTTATATTATTAAAACTTTGATCGAACAAAAAATACGTAATTATCAAGTGTAAAAATACATGTATAAAGTAAAAAAAATAACTTTACATTTTTATCAATGAAGACTCATAGCGTAGACAAAGATTTTTATGAGCGTAAAACGTAAGAAAGTTGTGCTTGTATATTGTTCGTAGTTATATTATAAATACAATTCAATAAAAATCAATCTAATTTAATTGTGACGGTAAACAAAGACGTTTTCAGATGAAAAGTATCAACGGATAAATTTTGATAACCTCTAATCGTTATAATATCGCCGTGTTATATTAATAAATATAAGAGACGAAATTTATTTCTGGGTCTAAAAACGGTAAAACGTGTTAAAATTTATTTGACTTTGTTGGACCGAAATAATGATATTTTATATTGTAAACCTCGAACGGTTTGAAAACGCCGATCGAAGGTAAAACAAACGTAGAGTCGAGTGAAATATAAATAATAAGAGAATCTGCACAAAACAATAATATTATTATAACATTGGTCATCGATACTTTTACACGATGGATTTTAATACGCAATTCGTAAAATAGTAGTAGTCTTACACCAAGGATAAAAACATAATATATTTGCGTATAAATTTAACTAACCGGAGAACGTTTCGTGCGAGATGAAAAATATTAATTTTTTTTCTAACAAAACGAGCGACGACGAACGTAATAATTATTATACTCGACTGTTGGTTTTTAGAAATGTACACGGACGGTTTAGAGTGTACGTTCATACGTTACATCTAGCGTTTAAGATATATTATACATCGTATATTATCCCGATTGACCTTCCGTATTATACCGTAAATAATAAACTGTTATAACGCTACAACGAATATCGAAACAACAGAACATAATATTATACCTACTACACACGTACGTATATGATAGTGATTCTATTGAAATCACATATACACCATTAAACGTGAAATTTATGAATTAATATTGAACGCCGCGAAAACAGAAAACCAAGCCGAACAGTAGAGTTGATTTCGCGCATATTTCAACACGTCCGTCCGACGAGTCGACGTGAAATTTCGTTTTCCGAAAAATCTACAAACGATAAAAATAATTATCATTTCAGATAGTGATGATAACCGAGTGTGTGTGTGAATAATGAAAACTTTGAAGTTTTTTTTTTTTTTTCTAACAATAAAACTTCCGCGTGTTCGTATTTTATTCGGTTTTCTAAAATACGACGAGACATTGAAATCGCCGCCGCGAGCGAGAACACAATAATAATAATTATTATTCTACTCCGCCGTTCGTTACCGAGCGGATAATAAAGCGCGCGTCGCGTGTGAAAATTAAAAAACGAAAATTAATAATACTCCCGTCGTCGTCGACGACACGGAGCGAGTGTAGTTTGGGAAACTTTCGTTTATAATATAATGAGTTGACGACTGAAAACGAGAGTTTCGTTTTTCGATAAATGAGTAGTGATAAACGGGCGCTGGAGGGATGGATTTCGGCGCGTATTCGCGAGAGAGATTAGTAGTTTCGGAAACAGACGTTTACCGTTATATGCGGTCGGATAATATAATACATTATTATCTGTATAGACGTGTGTGTGACTGGCGCGCGTATCGTTCTCGGACGGATAATGATTTTCGAAACCAATCGCCAAGCGTTCGACTATAGCAGTCATATAGTGTGCATGACGTACGTATCGGTCGGTATACGAACGTATTTTATACTGTTTTATTATTATTATTACGTACCTACGGTGTGTAATTCGAACAACTCTCTGGCCGCGGAGTGTGCATGACACGTCGTCGTCGTCGTGCGCATCGTTTCGCGGTATCGATTGTCATTCGCGCGAGGGAAAAAACATAAAACACACAAGTGCACGGACGGAAATGCGGTTGACGTCTTACGTCCGCAACACTTTCATACGGCCGCATATAGAAAACGAATAAAAATCTCTCGGCCGTCGCTGTCCCCCCCGAGCGTTTGTTATCACTAGAGGTCGGATTTATATTCTCTTACAATCCTTAAAATATGATGTTTTTATGTCACATAAAATAGGCAATATATTCTCTTAAAATACCAGATATATGATGTTTTATGTTCTTAAATATGCAAAATATTCTTTTAATATTAAAAAAAAAATTCAGTTTAAATTTATTTTTTATTAATTTGGTTTTAAATATATTTAATTTAATTAATTTTACAATAACAATTAATAACTATATATTACGAGTATTTTGTGCTATCGCAATCGATAAGGAATACCAGGAGATTAATTTTTATTAAAACCCACAGATAAATCATTTAGTGAACATTGTGTATTTATCAAAGTGCTGATATACGTAAAATATGTTCATTATATGCCGCCGATGTTAGAAAAACATTCTCAAATATTCTCTAACCCCTAAAATATGCTTTTTTATGCAAAATAAATTTTTTCTTGTGAATTCTGTGTTTCATGAATCGTAAAGATTTCTCACTCCCATTTAACTGCATAGACTAGAAACAAATATGTAAAATCATAAAAATCCGACCTCTAGTTATCACGTTATTGCCGATTTAGTATAGACCAGGGCCTGTTTTCGTACTACACACACATTTTTTTTTTGGCAAGCAACCCCCCCGCCCCCTCTCAACTTTTAGGTACAGTATACTCTTTCGCCTTTTAACACCACACTTTTTAAATAATAAACTTGGGATCAAATATTTTACCCGTTCTTCAGATTCAATTAAGTAGTCGATAAAATAAAAACTATAAATATATATAATATTTAAACTAGAATAATGTTAAAAAAATATTTATTTATTTTTTGGATTTCGAGCAATGGAATAATTATTGGTAAAAATTAACCCTTATTCATTTATACGTACACAGTGTGGTATAGACGACGCGCGAAAATAATAGAAGCGTTCGAAAACGACGAGCGGCGGCGTAAAACGTTTTAATCGGTCGTATTTTTTTTTTGTCTCGGACGACACGTCGTCGTCGGATATTCGCTATTCGTTTACGCGTGTAAACGTTATTTTGTTTTAACGCCTACGTTCGCGCAATCGTGGGTTTATGCGGCCGATAATATTATACGAAATTATTATGCAGTCAACCTTGTAGTGCAATATTCGCCTGGACATTGAAAGAAAATATCGTTCAAATATTAGAACAACGTTTTCATGTTTATATACGTATACTATACGTATATTATATAAAATATATTGTAAACTGTCGTTTGCGGTTTATAAAATATTGCGTCAACATGTATATATATATACGTATCACGATGGTACATTTGACACGGAGCGAATATTACATTATAATATTATACACCTATACACCCGGTTCGGATGAACAAATTTCACTACCTATGGAGAACGGGCGTGTAGAATAATACATCATAGGTGTACATCCTGGTGGTTTCCTTTCTAATCGCGTAGCTTTTTGTCGTGGAAGTTGTGTGTTGTTATAATTACAACAATCTTTTAATCTCGAATTCAGATTTACACAATGAGCAACAAAATCAGTGAAAGGGAAATGTTTTTAAATAATAATATTATAATACTAATACGTATTATCCAACAAATTGGGTCATCGCCGGTCTATTTAATAATAACAATAATAATAATTATTAGTAAAGTAACTAACCCGTCTAGAATCGTCCGGACCGCCGGTCGGTCGGTTTCTTTAAAACTAATGAAATAATAAACGCGATAATATTATCGAATTGGTTTACTCGCGCGAATTTATCACAGAAGCGCGTTTCGTTTCGATTGGGAAAGTCTAGATAGTAGAACGGCGATATGTACTAGAAAATGTATTCCCAGTTACGCGCATATCCGACGGGACGTTTCGTAACGACAGTTGAAATATATCACCGTCACGATTTGTCGTGAAGCTAACGGAAGATAACCTATAACCACGAAAATCCGTCGAATTACAAAAAAATAAATAATACCGAATTATTATACGCAATATGATATTATACGTCCTATCGAACATCTGCTATATGAAATACGAGTATGTAATGCATTACGTTCTCACGTATAATACTCGTTTGCTTGGCGATCGGTGTAAATTTGCGTGGGACGACCAGTTCAGGGTTATTTAATTAGCGTCGTCGTCGTCGCCGACGTTGTTTGCACGGGCGATTAAGTGTATTCGATTCGGTAGTTTTTACAAAAAAAGAAGAAAATAATAAAAATAACAGCCGAAACGTTATACTTCGATTGGACATGCGAGTAAATTAAAACGTATTTGACGTATAAATTTAAAACGACAACGCGCACTCACTCGGTGGGCACCGCCGCGGCCGTCGAGGAGCCGCCGAGTGGGAAGAGATAAGCACACGTCTATTATTATAATACGTATCGAGTTTTTTTCGACGATTTCCATCCGACTCGTGGTAAAAATGAAATAATATCGTCGACGTCTCGACCGTTGCGGTTCTTCGCGCGTCGCGACGAGAGTAGGGCTTTTGTTCTGTGACATCGCGCGCCATCGTCGCGTATTTTCTCCGATCCACTGGTGTGTTTTATAAAAACTTTGAAACCAAGTAGTGACTTGGTAGTGACGTAAAAACAATATTACGACCGTACGACAGACAAGCGGGTGGGTGTACCTATACAATATTCGGTTTAGCTTGATTATTCACGCGCCGAGAGCGCAACAGATACTATGAAAATCACAGACGCGACTCGATAAAACTACCCGTATTATGCGATCGGGGGGGGGGTTATTGCCGAGGTCAAATAGTAAATTTCCTACACGAACGACGATCGACCGGTCTCGATATTTAGCATAATAATACGCTCGCGCGGACTGTTTGAAAAATATAGTCTACGACCTTGAAGAGCGCACGCGAACAATACGAATAGAGTGTCATCGAAACTATGGGTTTTCGATTGGAAACGCATTAAAGAGAATACGAGTGTATGTGCAGATATGGACGAGTGAAAATATGCCGTCATACATATTTTATTTGTGGTCGTCGACGCGAACCGGACAAAAACACCGAGTAATAATTTGAATAACGCATTTTTCTGTTGTTATTATAATATGATATCCAACTCGTTACATAATGAATGCAAACAGTAAATCATGTCGGTTTTAAATATTAATTGAAGTTATTTAAAATACGAACAGACCGTTTAAACACGGCTGAAATTTGTCGTTTCGAGTGAAACATAAATCTAAGAAAATCCCCGAGAAGAAATCGGCGAGGTACATTAGGCATTTATTTTTTATTTTTTTCCATTAGAAAGTAAATTTTTATAACGACGAGGCTCGAGAAATAAAATACCTGAGCAAAAAAATCGCCCGCGCAGATGTGTAAAACGAATTTTCACAATAAAACTAATGTCTACGTTTACTCTACAACGATAACGGTTTTATTTTTAACAGATAAATAATTATTGTACACGATAACAAGACTGTATAATTTTGTACACGGCTGTACTTTTTTCTTTCTTTTCAAGTCACTGACCACGCGCGTTTACAATAACGTCACAGTGACAAGTCGTCGAGACATAATCAAGTGGTAAACTATATTATGGAAGTGTCACGGCGTCTTAAATTGCCCGATCTCTTTTCTTTTTTTCCTTCGTCTGCACACGAGATTGTATTGGTCTTCTCACGTTATCGTGACGCTAATTCGTCTTATTATTCGATAAGACGCGCGCCGCGCCGGCTGATACCGATGTTTATTGAATTTTTTTTTTTTTTTTTCGTAACAATTATTATTACCGAGTGGAACTTTTCACGATATACATTCAATATCGATTCGATCCAATTATAACAATGTAAAGGTCACGTACACGTTAATTCCGTATTATTAAGATTCATTTACATGTCGACTACGTCACTGCAGGTGCCGGCACGTTTGAGGGTCATATTACTAAATCGGCGAGAACTGCTCAAATTCTTGGCTGGTCGGTGTGCGTTTTAAATACATTCTCAGGTGTTATTGCGAGATACCTAAGATTTGTTTTCGTCTCATCTCGAAGAAACAATATTCATTATTACGTCACGGCGTGGAGAAATACGACATTCGCGCGATCGACAGGCGTCGTCGTATAGAAGAAAAGTTTGAAATACGTCCAAAAGACTACCACAGTTGGGTGGTTTTTTTTGAAAATCGAAATAAAACAGATGTAGAATTGATATAGTATTACGACGACGTGCAAAGTGATTAAACGACGACGACGTATAGAGAGTATGATAAACGACACGCGATACTCCGGATACGCCGAACAGTGGTTCGTAACATTTTAATCGCGCGAGCGTTAAAAATTTCTAATAATCCGAGTGATAAATATACGTATATACGACCGAGTCGCGTGTTGCAGTCGAACAGGGTAGAGAATGAGAAAAAAATAAACCACGTAAACGGCTTATTAACTATTTCGGTTTGTCCAAATGTGTCGAGAGAAAAATAATCGTTTGTCTCAATAATAAGGGCCCACTCGTAATAAAAGTATTGGCTTTGATTCGAGCGAATCGTTACATACTCTCCTCTCGAACGGGCGTAAACTGTAATCCACCAGTACAATAGTATTGAGTAATTTAGTCTTGTTGTATATCCCATGGCTGTGACCCAATTAACACGAATGCATAATATTACGAGAGCCTTGAATCGGACAATTTTAAATAAATCTTGTTTTGAACATTTCGAATAATTTTTAATAAACGAACGGCGCGGCGGGTCTAACGAAATGTTTCGAACACCGATTCGAATTTTTTTTTCTCGAGCATTAAGAAAAATATTTTTACTTTTTAACTAAACCGCATGAGTTCATATGACTACTCCTATAGAAGTCGTCGAGAAATTGTTATGATTCGCAGTGCGTATGTGCGCGTGTGTTTGTGTATCGTATAGTCGACGTAGAATTGACTAATAATCTATATGAATTATCGTAAGTTTTTTTTTTTTTAATTCATCGATACACAAACGATTATTAAATAAATATACAAATATACTATATTATATACGTAACAGTTTCGAGAAAATCGTTTGAAATTCCAATTCAAGATTTTGAAACCGAAAAATCATAGCCACATCAGAGAAATTTATTTTATAATCATATATTATAATTATTGTTATTATTACTCGTACTACTATCGACTGACTTCGAACTGTTTATTCAAAACCGGGTGGTTCGATAAAACATCATATACGACGCGCTTAAATCAAAAATAGTTTTAAAACTACTCACGCCCCCATAGTAAACGTTCGTCGAGGACTTTTTTCCTACTTCAGTTTGTTAAAGCCGTTAAATAATTTGTCACGCCTGTTAGGATGTTATTAATGGATTTTCATTAAGTAACGGGGAAGTATAATGGGGTCATCAGATATTTAAGAAGCCTCATGAAAATATTAATAAAAATGATGTCATAACGAAACAGAAAAAAAAAAAAAAGGACACGAGTATACAAAAAGGGCTGTGCGTACGTGCGTACGTGCATGCGTGCGTGCGTGCGTGCGTGTATTTACACCTGGCACATACACACACCCACGCAACTGTTGACTTATATTGTACACAATACACAGAGTCACGAGCACCTGGCAATATCATCAACGTAATGTTTACCACGTCGATTTTCAAAATATTTGATAAGTAAAAGAAGAAACGTTAGTACACCGAGTACGTATAGTTATGATAGTAAATAGTTAATCTACATAAGTGTATAAACTCGGGGTCTCCTCGATGTTTAAAAGTAGTATGGTTTGACGAAAGCGCAAACGTGAAACGCGCTTTAATAATAAATTATACCGACGTTGTCCCATTGAAGAAATCGATAGAGTTACACGTGTCGCGTCAAAAGTCATGTTTAACAACAGTGCAGCAAAACCGAGATAATTGATGGGAAAACGAATGAATTTTGAAAATAAATACGTGGACTATTTTTACGAACGTAATTTATATTCGTTGACATTTAAAAACTCAAAAATACTATTGTTCAAAATCAAGTTACATAATAAACGGTGACGTTTCAGGTTTTTGAGTTCAATCACGTGGTAATTATTGTTAAATAAAAACGAATTTTTCATCGACTTTGGCGGATCATCAATAGAAAACTATATTCATGTGCCTATCTTTGTGCGAAAACCTATTAGTTTAAGGCCACGGTTCCTTCAAAGAAGGGAAAACAATGGGCGCAATAATTTTTCGTTCACAAAACGGTAAGGATATAATAGTTATTTCACGGTATACCTATAGAGTGTGTATACTACCGCGCGATTTTTTCAATTCAACACGTTAAAATATAATATAGAGCGGCGGCGCGCCCGTTGTTAGGCCGAAGAATAGAGTTTATTGTAAAATATTAATTTCGCCAAGCTGAACACAATGCACTGCAAAACTAATAAACGAGTTCTAAAAAAAAAAAAAAATGATGTGCGCGTTATATTTTTGTAATCACAACGTTTTACATCGTTAATTTGAGTTATAGTCCACACACGGCGGCGTGCCGTGCATTTATTAAACACGGGCCATAAATTTCTAAGCAGTCTATAAAAACAAATAAATCGGATTGAAAATCAACGCTTTATGTTCGTTTTTACGGTATCGTTTGAATCGTATTTTATGCGCTATAAATTTAAAATTCCCCAAACGAATTCGATTTTTAAATAATCTATATAATATACGCGTAGAGAAATGTTACGATAATATTACATTTCAGTTCGAACGCACGGAAAGAAGCACGCGGATATTTTTCAATAAATTAAAAATATAAATAATAAAGTGGTATTTAAAAAATAATTTACATATTTCAGCCGGCACGGCAATAGTCTAACAGTAGATAACAACACATAAACATTTGGTTAATGTCACTTTAAACGACGTACGCCGGGGTCCTGTCTCGTGTAACTGTCCCTTCTTGTGTGCGACAATACCGCTCCAACAAAGTAAATAAAAAGTCCGTTTTTACGATTACGTTCGAGGAGGGGATACACACAAACAAACACACACACACACACACCAACGAAAAAAGAACACGCGTGTAATTGGAGAAACAATATGGTCTCTGTAAGCGTATAAGTCACGTTTCTGTACATCACATGTTAATAATAAAAACGAGCTCAAACATTATTATTATTATTATTATATTATTATACGACTGAAATATTCGAAAGAAAATCGCGTACGAGATATTTTAGCAATGGAAATGTTATTAAAGTACAGTTAGAGAGCGCCGCCGCCGCCGCCGCCGCCGTGTTGCTGCTCGCCGGGCGGAGGAACGGTCGTTATTCTATAGTGTCAATAACTACATCGTAGGAAAAAAAAAACTCGACAACGACCGAGCGCGATATATATACGTATTCGTATTGTTGTAACATAAGAGATGATTTTTTTTTCTTTTTTTACAATAGTTTTTTTTATAAAACGATATCTGGCGATCGTTATTAACTATGGATCCGATGTGAAATAATTTTGAAAAAAAACCCGTACGTCTCTAACCTACCGGTCGTCGCCTAATCTATCCAGGCGTGTGACAAAAATCGTCTCGAGCGGCAAGAATTACACGCGTTATATAATACAAACGAGTACGTTACGTCGTCGGCGAACGCTACACGCGGGGAATTTTCTAACCACGCGATATCTATCTACGCCCAGGTGTGTGGATTGTGCTAACTCTAAACGAAACAACAACAACAACAACGCCGGCGTGGCATTAGTCGTTTCTTTTGCATACAATACACAACGCGGCCGGCCTTTTGCACGGGGCCGTAGGAAACAGCGGCGGTTATTGTTTTCGAAACGCCGTTTCATTGTGTTCAGCCCGACCGTCTAGACCGCCGCCGCGCCGTCGAGATGGCGTGTGTAAAGAGAGACATTCCATCCGCCGCCGCCAGTACCGTAATTGACCGCCAACATCAGAACCCCGGGCTCGCTGTCCATAATGTACTTTTATTTATCTTCTGCCGGCCGCGCGCAACAGACTATTACCATGTTTCGGTCAAACGATGATGAGGTCACGTACACGTTGTTCCGATGTGCTCTCTAAACTGTGACGGAACGAGTTGCTTCGGTTGCAATTGAATTAACGCAATACATGTACCTACCTACCTACCTACCTACCTATCTACCTACTATACTACAGCGCGCAAATCGAAAATACCACTTCTCCGACAATTACATTATATATCCTTATTATACCCGACCCGGTCGGGACGCTACTCGTACACCAAAACCATATTAAATAATGGATAATACAAGACTTACCGGTTGACGGCGACTGGAAATTGTAGTTGGCCGACGACGACGACGACGACGGCGACGTCGACATGGACGGCTGTTGTCCCGGATGCTGCGCCATTCTCCTGCGGTTGTATTCCCTGCGCGGCGGTGTCGATACATTTTTATATCCGGGTGGCCTGTATCTGGCCGACTTCACGTTGAACTGATGTACGCTGTGCGCCTTGTATATGCCCGTCAGAGGACTAGGGGCCGGCACGGGGGTGGTGGGAAGCCTGGGCAGCGAGTTGGTGTTCGATGACGTTATGGCTTGCTGGAGGCTTCTGGGCAACGTGGTAGACTTGGAACCGTTCGCCGCTCCGCCGTCGTCGCTGTCGCCGCCCGAGTCACCGCTATCGGGAACGCTGCCCCGTCTCCTGCCGTTCCTCCAAATGCGGTCCTCGACGCTTCCTCCGATACTGCCGCACGACCGGACCCGATCCAACTGTTCGCGGCTGCTGTTGGCGCTCTTGATCAACAAATCGCCGGCAGAACGTCTCTTGGCGGCGAGAGTCACGCAACTTTCGCCACTCGACGTCAACCGTGTCCGAGAGTCCGACATCATCAGGGTGGACTCGAAACTGCCCCTCCAACTGAACCTCTCGTTGTCACTGGCTTCTTGTCGAGCTTCTTCCAATAGCGGATCGTGAGATTTAGACCTGGGAAGAGGACTGTTGAACTGTTCTTCGCCTTCGTCTTCTTCTTCCGTCGTGGTCGAAATTATCGAAGGTTTATGGTGATGAGATCGTCTGTGATACCTGGAAGCTCGTGGCGTACCAGGGTTTTCGGAAACCGCGTGCATCAGTGCAACGAGTCGACTACCGATGTGTGTCATGACTTTGGTGACGAGCGGCGGTGAGTTTCTAGACGCGGACGAATCGGAACTGGGCACGTCTATTCTCCTCAGCGAGGCCATAAGTTTCTGATAGACGAACGCAGTATCTCTATTTTCGTCTTGAAGCCTGGATCCCGTTTCTAAATCGGAACTCGTGTAGTCCGAAGAATCATAAGAATCGCTCCACGTGTCTTCGCTACTCAGATATTCAACGATTTCTTTTACTTGTTCGTCTCTAATTCCAGGCACGGTCTTCATTAGTCTAGTTAATTCCGATTCAAATTTTACTAATTGTGGCGGTTTGCTCTTTTCTCCAGGTATTTCTGGTTTCGGTTGGTTTGCCAGCATGGTCTTGAAAAACGCCCTCATTTTAGACATCATTAGATTGGTCTCTTCGTCAGAACTCCAATTATTAAAGCTGTCGGTTCTTGTCAAACCTTCAGTGGCATTTGGCTTTTGATCGCTTTCCGTCAACGGTGGGACTGCAACCGACTCTTCCGTCGCAACGGCACTTTCTATTTTATTTTCCAACACATCATTTACGGCACTTGGATTTTCTACGTTCTCTTCGGTTTCCAACGCTTCTAAAGCCGGAGCCGTTACAACGGACCTCTTCTTCTTTTTACCTCTTTTAACAGTATCGAATTGACCATCACTTTTTTCAAATAATACCGACTCGTCATTGGAATCCGAACTCGTCGACGAGTCTTCATAATCTAATTGTATTTCCACTTGTTGTTCCGATTCAGTTAGATTATCCAACGACGAGTGCTGACGTCCCGTTCCTCTTGCTCTGACCAATCTTTTGCGCCTTTGTTCGGGGCTGTGTTCTGGGCTGTCGCTTCCGACACTACCATCAGAGTCCGGTCGATCGAAGCCCATGAATTCACTTAAGAAATATCGTTCCAGTCTGGACCCAGCCATTTCCGAGGCTACTTGTTGAGGTTCGATGCTATCCAGAGATTCTATACCTTCACTGATAATAGAGCTCGTTTCAGAATACGCATCTGTATTTCTACTGGTGTCAGGGTCTTTATCACCGCAGAGCCCGAAGAAAAAATATTTCTCTAATTCCGTTTGATTGTTCCGGTCGGACTCTACTTCACTTTCTTCGCAACTCTCTTCTACGATCGTATGCAACGTAAAGTCCAACGCCGACCGTCTGTACTCCGGTTCTTCCTCAAACGACATCTCTTCGCCTTCAGACGATTCGTTTTTGAAATCATCCCTGTCCAGGTCTTCGACCCAAGAATCGTCGTCGGCCAAACCTTCTTCCAGCGCGATGACGGCCGACAACGTGTCGCCGCCCGTCACGACTTTCACTTGGCTCTCGTCGGCCGGCTCGGACGTGTCAAGCGTGAGTTTGAACCCTTCGTCTTCGGCCGTCGGTATTATTTTCGTCGTGTCGCTGGTGACCACATTCACGGACGGTTTGTCGTCTCGCGTGATCATTATCAAGCTGGTGAACTTGCCGCTGAGGTTCGCATTGGCGACGGCGGAGGCCTCGTCCACGGATATCTGTTCCATGGACTCGGTACCGGAAAACTCGTCGGACGCGCTGCTGTTTCCTGCAGCTGCGGCGGCGGCGGCGACGGCGGAATCGACCTCGGCCGCCGAGTCTAAAATGCTGGACAATTTCACGTTACACCCGTCGTCCACGTCGTCCAACTCCTCGTCGTCGTCCACGTCCTCGTCGTCGTCGTCGTCGTCGTCCGGGCTGTCGTTCACGTCGTACGACATGGCGACGTGCTGTCCGTCGGAATCGTCCGAGTCGTCGGACGGCGACGAGGACGACGAATAGTATCCGATCTCGCCGTCGCGGTCGTCGTCGTCGCACGACGCGGCCGGCGATTTGTTGATCGCGTCCAGGGCTGTAGCGCGGGTCGAGTACATGGTGAGCACGGCGCCCTCGTCGACGGCCGCGGCCGGCGGTTCCGGCATTTCCACGACGACGCAGCCACCGGTTAGGTCGCGTTCGTTTACATGTTCGACGGCGGCGGCGGCGGCCGCGGCGGTCTCGGCGGTCACGCCGGCGAAACCGACACCGCGGTGGTCCCGGTCGCGAAAATATTCGGTCAGTACGTTGGCGAACGCGGCGGTGAGCGTGTTTTGTGCGCGCTCCGACGACGGTATCACGATCGGCACTGGCACGAACACGGGGAACGGCAACACGACCGGAACGAACGTAGTAGTTGTTGCGCGCGCGTCGGTCTCGCTCGGTTTACTGGCACTACTGCCGCCGCCGCCGCCGCCGCCGCCGCAGCCGGTTAACTGGTCGCCGTCACCACTACCGGTACCTGCGCCACCTGCCGACTGTCGCTGCTGTGTTGTTTGTTGTTGTTGTTGTTGTTGGTGGTGTTGCTGCGGCTGCCCGACGTTGTCGTCGTCTAGGCCGGCCATAAAATAGTCCCAGTCGCAATCGTCTTCGGCCGACAGGCTGGACGAGGTTTGTCGGCCTCCGCCTCCGCCGCAGCCGCCGCCGCCGTCGTCCGACGACCAGTCGGTCCCGTTCAGAAACACCAGCCGATAGTCCTCCTTGGTCCGGCTGCCGGCGAAAATGTCCTCGTGTAGGAAAGGGTCCCGACGAAGGAAACGCCGACTCCGCGGTGGCGTGACTCCTGCAAAAATAACACGTTATTATTATTGAGCGACGATTCCAATCGTTCTGTAACGATGATGGCTAAATAATCGTTCGACTCGTCCGATCAAAACGTTACTGATAACGTACGTAGGCGGTTAAATAGATTGTTATTTATTTTTTCTAACGTATCGATTACTCTTTTTTTTTCTCATAAACATTTGGTCCGTAATGTATGAACTTGATACGGAACGTCGTCAAACGCGAATGTTTCATGTTTTTACGTTTATACATCACCGTTAAATCGATTCATTAATTATGCATTCCATTCATTATATTAACAGAAAAATTATTTACACGTGTAACCGGCAATAATTTTAAACGGATCTACAAATACATTTTATGTAAGACAATTATTGAAGCGTAAAAATAATTGCACGTACTTTTATTGGATAGTTACATGTTATATTGTTTAACTAATTACGTCGTTATTCAAATTGCACGCTGTAAAAAAATATTTATATTTGCTTTTAGAGTAAAATGTTTATAATTAATTATGACTGTCAGAATATATTGAATTTTTAATTCTTTTGAAAAGGATAATTGCTTTTTTTTTTTTTTAATGATCGATGAGTTTATGAGAAAGGCTTGCATTTTAATTATATTTCAACCAATATTGTAAAAATCAACGTAATCAAACAACTTTCGGTTTTTAAATATAAAAACCCGTCTAACGAGAAATAGTGAAAGAAGTCATAGGGTGAAATTGTTACGTTTTGAATACCCCAGGGCTTTTATTTGACCAAAATGTTATTAAATAGTCAATCACGGTGTAACTCGAAATGAATCCGTTAGTCGACTAATACATAATTTATAAGGAACATTTTGTTTCAGATTCACATTGAAAAATTATTTTAAATTTTTAAATACCAATAGAAACATAGAAACTAAAAAATCACCTCATATTAAAAGATGTTTGAGGCAAATATAAAAGAAAGTTATGCAATAGATCAATTAAGTTTTCTATTTAAGAATATTTATAAATATACGAATACAATTCGATTTCAATAATTATCGTTTTCACGCCAAAAGTCCAATATCAATCTGAAATTATAGCACATTGAAAATTATGTGATGTTAAACTGTATGAATAATTAAACAGTAATTTAATTAGGAAAATAGCTTGTTCGTGAAATCACTTCACATCGCGTACACTACTATTCTGCGTACAAATGGATTGTGAATCTGAAATAGATTTAAGCAACTATCGAGTGGTAATGATAAATTTCGAGAGTACGATATTACATTTTCGTAGTCACGTGGAAAATAGAAGAACAAGTAAAATCATATTTTTTACGATAATCTAGAAGATAAGATAAGAGAGGCGAGTACGTGTACAACGTATTAAAGATAAAAAGACAGTTTCGTTTTAGTTATTGCAGTTATTGATTTGGTAATATTAATTTGTCGATAAAGACGACCATATAAGGCAAGTCTGATTCTATTCGATTTTCATTCATATTTTTTTTTTATTATTAGATTAAGTAGGTACGAGTAAAAAGAAAGAAACATGTTACGATTTTTATCAATAGTAAAAGTTTATGCTCGTAACACAATGATTATTGTTTCATGAAAAAAAATACAAGTATCGTCAAGATTGCGTATTTGTAATTGATGTATCTTAAAAATCTACCGACATAATACGCATATTATATTACATCAGACCACACACACGCGCATCGTAATTAAACTCTTTGGTTGTTGTTTATGGTAGTTACGAAATCAGATGACACCGATTATCGACCGGAAATCGGAGAACAATAGACACCCTTCGGCACCATATTGCGTTTTCGGAAAACAGATGTTAACCCAACGTTACTGATTAAATAATTATATTTTAAAACACATTTAGTTTTTGCGGTAACAACGTATGCACTTTAGACGGTATTCATTGGGGAGGGTTACTTCGTTTTAACCGAATGTCCATAAAAAGTTATTTTCATCGATTCACATGATGATGTGACGCATGTGAAAAACCAACAAATTTTTCGATTTACCCTACCATTTTATAAGCTAATTTAGTAAAAATATTTTCCCTTTAAAACGATAGCTATTCAAAAGAATTATACATGGCATAAAAAATTAATATTTTGTTTTCAGGGGTTTTTCCTCATGCAATACAACCTAATTTATTAAAAAAATATAGTATTAACCTATGATTGAAACAATATTATATTTAAAATAAATAGTATTTTTAGTGCTAGAAGAGTACTACAAGAGTCGCAGAACTAATAATTAGACAGAATTCGTCCGTCGTTTTCAACACGAATGGGGTGCGTCAAATTTAACTATTACAACGCAACTTCGTACACGTTTAAATTCAAATTTATAATTATGTTTATAAATAATAATAATATTTATTTTAAAAGAAAGTTTAGATAAAATCCCAATTAAAAATGTACCTAGGTGTATCTAATAAGATTTATAATTTACGCAACATCGAATTAAGATTCATAGAGATAATAAAGAATAACCACTGTAAGTTTCTAGACTAGACATTTTGTTAAGATAATTTTGATATAATATGCCAAGAAAACCTAATGTTTTGTTAGCAGGTAGTCAAATTGAAAGGAGAGGGAATTACATGTTCGAAGGTCACGTGTAGTGTGGTGTACGAAAATATTAATTGTTCAGATGTAACAGTGATTATAGATATAATTAAATATGTTTAACGTAAATAATCATCTTTAAAATAACAGTAATTGAAGAAACATAATCAATAACAATTTCTACATTAAATTTATGGCTTATGTACATTTCATAATTTAAATACATAATGATACCCTTCAACTAATTACTCGTGTAGCTACACTGTACAACTTTCTGATTTCCATTAAAAACAAAATTAACGATGAACAGTTATTTTAGAAAATTGTAATATGGACATAATTCACACAATAATATGTATAAATTGGTTAACGTGAGTAGTACTTGGTATATGCATTATGGCGAAGTTAATAATTATTATTTTTATCGTTAACAAAAATACAATGCTAATGCGTTTCACGATTATTGATAAATCTAAGTAAAACTGAAAAAAAAAATAAGATTTTCGTTGTTTGAAATTAAATTTTAAATGGAATAATTTCGGACGAAATTATATTCTTGGTCGAAACGACGACGAAGGACAACACAATTTTGACCGGTATAAAAAAAAAAAAAAAAACAGCATTAGATCTCAATACGTTTTACATCCGTCTAATAATAAAAGACGAACACAAAATATAACGCAAAATATTGTATTTTATGTGACAACGCAGAGCTCGATGTTAGATAACAATGTTTTGGATTACAATAAGGAGTCCGAATACACACACATTACAGACATAAATACAATGCATGGAAGACTTGGCAACCCTGGGTGTGACAAATGAATGCATAACAATGGCAATAGGCCGGTAAACACAATGGATGGATTGCCGAAAGAAGTGGCTGCAAGGTTAACCACCTCACACTATGATGGTCGAGTGTGTGGGAGAGGATAGAAAAACTAGCGAGTAGAGAACATTATTGTTTTTGTCGTTTGGTTATATTTCCTTGCAGACATTCGCGTGTGTTCAGTTACACAACGAAAACATACCAGGCGCTATCTCTTATATATTATTTAATAAAATCTATAAACGCATTACGGAGTAAGTTTCAATCAAAGAACGATCAACGTTTTTTTTTTTTTTTTTTAATGTAATGAATTTAATACAGTAGTTAGGTTTCAAAAAATATCAATTAAAAATAATTGGTCATTTGGTATGAAATGCCCGAAACAAAAATTAAAAATAATTTCGATGTTATGAAACTCGTACGAAACGAATTTTCTGCTTGAAAAACATTGTTATAGAGATCCTAAAAAGAAATTCAATTTACGTTTAAATAAAATAAATCATAAAAATAACTAATTACAAAATATTAGGATCATCGATAGTTTGTGAGTAAATAATAATTAAAATGTCAAATAATGTAAAAATTAATATAATATATAAATTATTTTATTACTTATATTGAAAGGTTAAGGGAACAATACTTCGGAGATATTATAAAATTGTTTTTTTTATTTTAAATTTTTGTCGTTTTTATGTTTACGTGCTGCGCAATGATGAATAAAATAGTTACGGACTTAGGAAAGCACAAATTTTTCGGTCGTATCAGCTAATACTGTCAGCATAAGGTTCTAAGTGAGTGCCTGTT